>WNHD01008426.1:0-11375 GCA_011057455.1 Ganaspis sp. Gsp50
TGAGAATTAATTTTGGTAGGTCCTTAAAAATGTCAATTTCACTTTTTAAAAAAATGCATACATTAAAAAAACATTTTATTTTTTTAATGCCTAATAAAAATAAGTATTTTTTTTAAAACCAATATAAAAGTATCCTGTTATGAAGCGAACCTTGCCTAGTTTCATTAATTGTGGTACCATAACATAATTATGAAATACCATGGGGTGTCCAACTCGCAGCAGTGTCCAACTCGCAGCAATGCCCCTATATATAAGTAAAAAATTTTTCTACATTTTTCTAAATTTTCAAATAAAAAATGTCTAGATTAGTATCACAGTAATGGTTACTAAAACAACTCAATTTAAGTTTTTTTATTGTTAAATGATAAAATATTTTTCTATATTATTTTGTAACTTGAAAATCAACATTGTTCAATCTAGAAAGCTTGCACTTTTTAAAAAAATGAAAAACAAATTTTTTAAGTTATTGTTTACTAAGAAATTGTTATTGCAAACGTTTGAATGTTTTTCTAAATAATTCTGTTTATTTCTCAATCAAAATTTGCATTTTACTATTTACAAATAGTGCGAAGTGACATGTCAAAAGCAACAGAAACTGTTCCGACCAACACAAATGTACGACCTGTGAGATAGAGTAGTACCTAAACATTACAATAAAAGATATTGATTTATAAAATATGAAATTAAATTTCAAATATACTTATGAATTCAGAACTTTTAAGAATTGATAATTTACTTACCTTAAATGAGATTTTGGGCATTTATTTTTTCCACTGGTGAGTACAAAACAATAATTCCCAGTCTGATAGGTCCTTTTTATGCAATTTCTATGAGGTTCGAACTGTTAATTATTTTGTACACTTGAAAAGTATGCAAGAAAAACTCAAAAAAGCACAAAATCTACTATTGTGCGAATTAATAATGGAAATTGTTTTGAAATAAAAATTTTGTACACAAATGAAATTTAAGAAAAGACCACTTCTTCTTCTTCTTCTTTAATTTGGATGGCCAGGTATGGCCAATTCATTCACACAATGTACATATATGAAAAGACCACTTATTAGCAGTTATTAGCGACCATGAAACATATGACGAAAGTCGAGGCCCACTACTATTAGATTTTTGGTAGCCTAAAGGTCGCATCTTAGCAGTACAACTGGGACAGGGATCAGAAGTGTGACCAGACCTGGGCATTATAACGTAACACATGGCAGTCATTGGACAGTACCTTCAAAGTGTGCATCTCCTTCTCTCTGATTATCTTTGTCTCATTCTAACGTTTTCAGATTTTTCATTATGCGTTGGCCTAATTGTGTCCCAACCTATAGAACTTAGGCAGGGATGAGGAGTATCATCGAAGTAAAATTGAAGTTTCTGTTCACTTTATCACCCTGCTTCTATTCCTTACATCAATTTGCTTTGAGTTGGATTAATATTCTACTTCCTTTTAGACCTACTTCTTTTAATTTGTTATTTTTGTTGGTATATTATCGTTTTTTAGTAATCTGTTGTTATAATGGGAACTTAAAGAATTATATACATTCATTTCTTTATGAATAAGTGATTGTTTACTGTATAATGTTAAAAATTACCAAGGTAATTAAAGATTTAACAAACAATAATGGTAATTATAAATTTTAATAATAAAATTTCATATATTTTTCAGCAAATTATGAATTGTAATACTGACTCAAGAGGAATTAAAAGAGGATCGTTCAACACATGTAGCGAGTGTCTGGGATTTGAATGGAATAAAGATGCAAAAATTTTTTCTTGTACAGTCAAACTCAGCGATGCCTTCCTATTTGGCACTTGTCTAACTCACATGATCATATGTGTAAGACAAGTGCTAACTGGGAAGGCATCGCTGAGTTTGACTGTACATATTGCGGATGTGTACCCGCAAGACATGTAAAATTTTCGGAAAATGAAGAACAAATGGTTAATACTTCGAATGAATCAAATTTACCCACTACTAGTTTTTAATAACAGCGAAGATTCGATGTTTGATCCTTTTGAAAATGTTGAGCTGGAAAAGACAGAAAATGTTGAAGATAATGAAACCAGTGAAGATGATTTTGTGTTAGACGAAACGGTAATTTTATAAAAAATGTTTACGTTATTTTAATAATACTTTAATATTTTATATTAATAATAATTATATTATTAGGGAACAAAATGAAAACACTTTTTTTTCATTTATAAAAATTATATGAACAAATTTTTGATATTTATAAATTTTTAGAATACTTTTATAAACTTTCAAATACTCTATTTCGCCTTAGCTTTTTACAAAGATGATAAAAACTAAAGCAATTATTGAATAAATAAATATTTGCTTTTTTTCGTAAACGAAAGAAAACTTACCAAGCTTCAATAACATAAATTGCCCAATTTTTTTTAAAAAATCAGATCAATTTAAAAAAAACGAAAAAAAGAAAACAATTTCAATTAATACAATTCTATAGAAAAATGTTTTTCAAATGGGACCAAGAATGTAAAGAAATTTTTCTTGATTAATGAATTATTTTTAATTGTAAACAACATTGAAATGTACACTGTGCAATCTTTAATTATAATTCACTGAAGAAAAATTCTGTTAAAATTTCCTATAATATTATTTATAAAAGTATCGTAATTTCTCCGTCACTTAAATTTTACCTACTTATTTCACAATTTCAAAGAAGTATCCAGTATTTTTTCCGGTTACAAGTACTCATATCGCATTTATAAGAAAGCACAGAGATTTTTTCAAAATTTTTCATTTCGTGTAGTAACTTAAACGCTTTGTCATTACAGACTGATTTAAGTATTTACATACCATCACAGTTTCTTAAGGAAATACAAGACTTAATATATCGAGAAGAGGAATTATCTGAAACTCAGAAAACTGCTATAATCAGGGATATTTCACAAGAAGTATACGACGCAGGCTTGCATTATCCATCTGTAATTGTTGAAATATCCATACTTCTAACTAAAAAATACCCTCAGTAATTTAGTTCTCCTTACGGTAATCCTCATGTAAGTTTATTTTTTACATTTAAATCTTTTAGTAATTGTGATAAAAATAGTATACAAAGCAGTTATACAAATTCATCTGCAGATATTTAATTTCAATTTTTCGTTTTTTAATTGATTTTTTTACCCGTGACGCCAACGCTTTAAAAATTATTGTGGTCAAATTCTCATTAATATATCGATATTATTTGTTCTCCTGTTTTATATTTCCTGTGCAAATGTCCAAAAAAAGTTGCCCATGGTTTATTAAAATAAATGTCACACTATTTTTTGTAGGGCCCTAAAACGGCCTAAAATTAAAAAAATGTTTAAAAATTTATGAAAGAATAATAATAATAATAACTTCTTATTTTAGATAACAGAAAGAATAATATATATTTTATATTTCACTTTTTAATTTTTACAAATTTGTAAATAATATATGATATATTTCTAAAATTTAAATGTGTTAGATCTATCCAGATAAAGAATTCGCAAAGTTTCAAGAGTTTAAATGTGAGAAATCTAATGTTTATAAAAATTACTATAAGAGTTTGTAGTTTGACTCTATCATTATATCTCCCACTCTACTGCACAGTTAAAATTGAAATTACTACGTGTTTTATATTTTGATAAAATTCTTATTAATTAAATAATGCAGAACACTTTGAACCTCGCATGTTAGCAATAAAAAATTAAAAATCAATATTTTTTATAATATGACTATTATCTATTGAAATGAAATGAACAAAGTGATAAGTATCTTCAGTTAGAACTTATAGGTTTATATATAAATATATAACGTGAAACAAACAAAAGATTTTAATAATTCTTTAATAATTGACATTAATATAATTCTTTTAACTTTCTACATTTAATTTTTAGGATCAGGCACACTACAGAATGAAGAACCGTTTTAAGTATTTAAACAGAAAAGGAAGAAAGGCAAATTGTCTTAAAAAGGATTATTCTAGTGTGTCTTCGAAAAAGACACCTGGTTTGAAAAAAGAATTAAGCTCAAGTAGAAATGCTAGAATGAAGGTTGTTAATAAAGTTGATGTATCAATAATATTAAGAGATTATCCTGCTCTAAAAAAGAAGGAAATGGAAAAGAATCATTATTTAGTATTAAGAATATCCTAAATAACACACCTTTTTTGCAAAACCTACTTATAAAGTTAAAATTTACATTAAAATTTGTTAAACAATTGGGACAAAATTTTTGAAGTGTATCCGCCTGAAATTAAAGGGTCTTTGGATTTTCTTGAAACTTTTTGAAATTATTATTCTATTTGATAATAAGTAATTTAACAACAATCTGTGAATAATATTGAGTATAAATACTTTATTCATCATTTGTTCGCAAACCTATTACCGTCTCATTTTCATTTTTACATACTTGATTGGAAAAAATTGAAAAAGTCTGGACAGGTCCAAACTCAAAATAAAAAAATTTATTATTAATGTTATATTTTTTAATTTTCTGGCAAGCATTAGAAAGTACATGAAAAATGCTTTAATAACAGCTAAATAAAGTTTGAAATCCATAAATTTTTGTTAAGTGTTTAAAAACTTTTCAGTTTTTGTTTCAAAGTTTCATGGTTTCTAAAATGACAGTGTCATTGGAATCTACTAAATTTCTATGCCCGCTATTATGCATACATTTTTTAAATTAATAAATGTTTTTGGAACATAGTACTGTCATATATGATAGCAATTTATCAAAATTTTAGAAAAATTTCAAAATCCTTCATTTTTGGACTGTTACAATTTAAAAACATTTATGCTCTATTGTAGAATTATTAATTATTGCCTTTTCTTTTAACACAGCTTCTTTATGAACTTTTGGCTCTAAGATAGATGTCAATGATTTGAGAACAAATTGGTTGCAGAAACCTACCACAGAGAGTGGTAGAATTCTAAAATCATTTCCAGTAAGTAAGAAAATTTTTATTTATGAAAACTTTCATAAAAGCCTATTGCAAATGGTTATTTACCTTATCACCTCCAAATTATTTTTCTAAAAGCATGTTTTTTCTAACTTTTTTAGTTAGAGCTTGGTCAGAGTAAGTTAGAACTATAAGGACCTTAATAGGGCACTGAAAAAATTTATTTCCACAATTATTCAAGAATTTGCGAAAGAACTTAAGATTCTAACAAGAATTTGAGAGAATTTTTAGAAAAGTTTAATAATTTTAGGAAAGAAGTATAGTTAATTTCAATTTACGTTGATGTTAAACTTTGGTTGAGTGATTACACTCCTGAAAATCAGGAAACTTACACAGGGATTTTTAAAAATTCTTAACAAAAAATTTTGAGCACATTTTGTCTATAATACGGTTTTTTATAAAAACATTTTCCTAATAAAAATTAAAATTAATTAATGTAAAAATCACAATCTTCACATCGAATAGAATCAATTAACCTATATAAGGTATATATGTTTTACTGAGGATTGATGGAGTAAACGACAATTCTTTGATATTTTTGACATTAATTTCATTTATTGATATAACTTTTAAAATACTCATATTTTTTTAGATGTTACTTTGGAAAAAATTTTCTGCATTAAAAAAAATTGATGTATAAAAAGTATTTATATTACAAGAAATTTAAGTGAAACATGTAACTGTTAAATTATTTTTAACATTTGGAGTGAGTTTGAACATTATCATTTTTCAAAATTTGTTTCTTTTAATAAGAATATTCTACATTGCAAAACAATTCGGTTACCCACAATATATAAAGTATATTTTTTATCAGAAATTTAAGTAAGGAAAAGTACAAGTTTCATAATTCTTTTTTCTATAAGAAAGGAAAATGTCCAAAAAGTGAACATAATTCTTCAGTAGTTTCTTATTATTGACATAGTTTTGTTTCTTAATATTGTACTTTAAAGAGAAAGCTGTCCAAATTCTGTCAGACTTAATATCGCCCTTCATCCGCAAGGGAATTAATAAGAAAAATTTCATATTTCTTCATGACGCGAGTTCCAAGTGAGTTTTTTTTAAACTCTGGTTTCGTATTTTAAATTCTTAAATAAGATCTGCAATAATTATTGAACAAATTTGTCCTGTGCCTTAGTCATTTATATTCATTTTCCCCGTATGTTTAGTAAACGACTACATGAAATAAACAAGTCAATTTCTTAAATGCTCATTAAATTTAAGTATTTACATCATTTCAGTGTGGTACTCTAGTACAAAATACAGTGCCAAATGCAACTGAGGCGCCACGGTTACTATGCGTATCGAATTCAGACATCAACAAATTGCAGTTAATGTGATACATTGATGGACAGCCAATTTTTGACGCGAATGGATTTGAAGCCACATTATTGCTGGTGGCCGTTTATTGGGTTTTTCAGGTTGCCTTTCCCTCAGACGCTAAACAACAGTTTGCGTTTATTTCTGTTGCTGTTTTGAGGGAGGTAGCAGAAACAGAAATTTCAAAAACATCATGAACGGGATAACATTGGCATTACAACGTTGTGGATTAAACTCCACATCTTCAGTGGACATATAAAAATGCATAAGAATGTAAGCTATAACAATTTTAAAGACTATTTTCATTTAATTTTCCTTTCGGAAATAAGATATATAATATATATTCGACTTTTGTATTTTTTAACAATTGTTCTCTCAAATAATTTCGAAACCATCTGTTCTGGCATTTTCTTAAACTCAAAGTAAAAGCATATATTTATATCTTAAAACTTTTTCCAATTTTAAGCTATTTATAACGACCATTTTAGAACATCTCTATAAAAGAAAAATTCACCATTCATTTCTTTATTAACAGATTCGATATTTTAATTATGGCAGAAAATAAGCAGTTCAACTTACCTGTTGCAAAAAATCCAATGCGGAAGGAATCGAAAAATCTTCATAGGCAATTTTCCTCCTTACAAGATATTATCTTTAACATTCCTGGAAACTGATGATTTTTCCAGAATTCATGAAAAAAATGCAGCCTGGGGAAGATATATTTTATCGCTGAACTTTTCATTTAACATTAATATATATATTAATTGTATTTACGAATTACTGAAAATAATTACAAATTGTTTATTTGACGAATTATTTATGCCTAAAGGAGTTATAATTAAATATAAAACAAAAACTTTTAATTTCTTTATTTATTATTATACATTTAATTTACTTCCAACTTCGCTTTCCTTTGAAAAACTATCTTATCTTAAAAGATTTAATACAAGCAAAAAATCTTAGCAATAGAATTTTTGCTATTCAATACCTGTATGTTAACAACAAACAATGGAACAATGAGATTTAACGAATTAAAAATTGACATGAAAAACTATACTTAAAGAAATCTAGTTTTGTTAATCTAGTTGCTATAAATCGTGGTCCAAATAACAAATATCTACCAAATTTTTTGGCATAAAAAAGCTGTACTTCAAAAAAAGGAGTTTTTTTGTAGAATTAATATAGCCAAAATTTTAAATTGTGGAGCTATAAAATGTTATTAAATCCTGGCTATTGGAATTTATGATTTAAATAACTATGCAGTTGTTATAAATCATTAGACCAAACAAAAATATTTAACGGATTCAAATTTGAAATAATAAGCTATACTTTAAAAAATCGACATTTTTTGTAAATTTATTAGATATAGTTTTAGCGTGTTAGCCTATAGAATCTTCTTTGGTCCTGGATTTTAAGACTAATATTGAAAAGCTGTCTACTTTTTATAAAACGTCGGTCAGATCACAAATATTTAGAGAATTAAAATTTGACATACAAAAGTTGTACTTTGTAAAATGGAGTTTTTTTGTAGAAATATTAAGCTAATTTTAATTTGGGGTCCTAAAGAATTTTTTCAATTCTCTGTTTCTAGATTTCCAGTTTTGGTTGGGTATCTACAGTTACCGAAAATCGTGGGTCTGGTGATAAATATTCATTAGTTTCAGATTAGAGAATAATAAGCTATACATGAAAAAATTGAGTTTTTTCTAAAAATTACATGCAAAATTTTCAAGTGTAGGAGCACAGATTGTTTTTGCGTCTCGGCTTTTTGAATTTCTGTTTTGATTGAGTGTCTAGTTTCTAAAAATCGTGAGCCCAATGATAAATTTCAATTATCTTCAAATGCGACTACCATAAGCTATACATGAGAATATCGTGTTTTTTCGAGAAAATAGAACACAAACATTTCCAGTGTAGGAGCACAATTTATGTTGGGTGTTTAGTTGTTATAAATCGTGGACCGGGCGATAGATTTTTAGTATATTCAAATTCGTCCATAATAAGGTATATATGAAAAAATCGAGTTTTTTCGAAAAATTACAAGACAATAGTTTCAAATGTGTGCTTTCTTTTTAATTAGCAATTTTATTTTATTTTAACTTTAGTTTTAACTTTAAATATTGTAATTCAATTTACAATTCAAATTTTAATTTATTATAATTTTATTTTCAGTATAATAATTTAATTTAATTTCAACTGTAATTCAAATTTTTTTTCAATTTTTATTTTAGGGTGAGTTGATTAAATTCTTAATACTACTAATTAACGTCATTTTAGTTTTAATTGTAACTTTCAAACTTCCATTTTAAATTAATTTTTAGTTATTTTATTTTATTTTTTTTTACAATTTTGATATTATGATAATTATTAATATTATTGTTATTATTGTTATTAATATTATTGTTATTATAATTTTTTAATGTACATTATAATATTAATTTATAATTCTTTAAAATTGATTTTCATGTTATAATTTACACTTTTTATTTAACTGTTATAATTTTTAATTATTGAAAACTGCATATTAATAAATAATTGTGAATTATTATTTTTTAATAACGTTTATATAAATTTAGTGTTTATTAATACATAAAATGAAAATTTATTTAAAGTTTTACACCTTCATTTTGAAAATAATAATAATCGTGTTGTATATATATATATAACACTATTTATTGTAGAAAAATAATTGCAGTTTTTTATGGAAATGTATTATAATTTGCGTTATTATAATTAAAAGTATCAAACATTATTTTAATTGATAGTTTGAATTCCGCGTCAATTTTGATCGGATTAGGTTAGTATACGTCTGTTTATTGTTTATTTAATAGAAATTTAATAGAATTTAATAGAATCCAAATCTGCTAGGAATATAACTTGCTGTTTTACAGTCTTTGTTTTTGTATTCGTCTTTAAAAACATTCAATTTAAATTCTTCGTGTTGGCCCTGTTCCTTCTGTCAACTTTCGTTTCATCTTTGTCCGTGGAAAGCGCTAATGCTGTGCAAAGTTTTCTGTTTACATTTGACAGGCCGTGCTTGTTTTTTTTTTTAATTCTTTAAATTAATTGATATTTCGCGAGTTTAAATGCTCGAAAGTGACTTTCTCCATTAAATGCTGTTTTCTGCTTTTCAGCAATAAAATTTACTATGTCACAAGCTCGTGCTCCTTTTAATAAAGTTATTTTAACATTTTCAAGTGACTTTTTCTGGTCTAGTGACTTTTGGGTAACTAGAATATTACACTTCTCATTTTTTACCCTTTAACCTATCTACTTTTACCCCGTAACTTAACGTTTTGTACCCCGTAACCCAGCATTAGTTTATCCCTGTTTTTCCTGTTATTTTTTACCGAACTAAGGCATTAAATAAAATAATTAAAGTATCCAAGTTTGAAAATTGTTTATATGTTCTGAGGAGATAACCCGAAGCTTTTGTTGCAGAACAAATCAATTTAGAAATGTGCTCGTTGAAAAAAAGTCTCTCGTCAAGGACAACACCCAGATCGCAAGTTGAAAAAAGTCTTCCCAATTCTACGCCATTCAAACTGTAATTATAACCAAAGGCACTGTCTTTTTTGTAAAAGGCATGGGAGTCCCGCCCCCCCCCCCCCCTATAAATCACGGAAATATATTACTATGTCTTTCTCTTTCACATATAACCTCCCTCAAAAATGTTACCTGGACATGCGCCTGAAGTTAGATAGATTCGCTTCTTAATGTAAACATTTTTTTGAAGAGGAATTGTTATTGGAAAATTAAAATTGTGAAAGTTATATAGTTGAATATTATTTTAAATGTCAAAAATATTATAATAAAAAGGGTTGAAATACTGTATCAATTCTTGGTAAAATAGAGAATATATATAGGTCATTCGACCGTCTTTTAATGTAGGAACTCCTTGCAAGAGATTCAAAAATCAAAATTTCAAAAGTTATATCAGAAAATGAGATTTTGAATCTGAAAAATGATAGAAAATTTTCATTTATTTAACAAATTTTTATTAAAATAGAGACTTAAAGATATATGTCAATTGATTCGTGTTGATGCAAGATTTCAGTGCTAACTTCAAATTTTAGTTAGATAAAAGATTTTATGCAAAAAAACAGTATTTTTTAAGGAAAAAATGCACAGTAAACCGTGAGGATCAAATTGATCCAGAAATTCATACATACATACATACATACATACATGTACATACACACATACATACATACATACATACATACACATACATACACACATACATACATGTGGACATTTACTTGAAACTTCGAATTTAAACTTTTTAGGTGGAATTAAGTCGAATTAAACTATTTTTTGAAAATCTAAAATTTGCACGATTACAATGCTTCCTGTGAGAAAGCAATAACACTGTGTGACAGGGAAATATTACTTTTAATCAGACCTAGTAATTTTGTTAAACATAGAATAGAATTGGATTTTTTTAAAACTCCAAAATTTTATAATTTTTATACTTTTGGTCGGAAATTTCTGTCCAACGAATTTAACCTGTATTTTGGGACGCTTAAAAACAATACCAAATTTGAAGCTGTTTGGTTCAAGTTATCGCTCCACAAATCTTTTTGCTACAGACAGACATACAATCAGACAATTTTTTAAAAACAATTTCTCCATGTCAGAGTGACTCAAAAAATCTAGAAATACTAAAATAAATCAGCAAAAGTCAGCCATGTCAAAGAACTCAGATGGTAAATTAGGACTCTACGTGAATTTCACTTTAATTTTTATGTTTTCTGACGTTTGTTTTAATCATAATATCAAATCAAACATTCATTACACACTTAAGTATTTTTTAAGACGATTTCTGGAGTTTCAAAGCGATATATTTCCTACCTTGAGCGTAAGTAGTTGCACAAAATCAAGTTCATGCGTTTATCAATATTTAATTTATGAACTTGATTTTGTGCAACTACATACCGTTAAACTAAGAAAGATATTGCTTTGAAAATTTGGGAATCATCTTAGAAAACTATAATTATTTTCATATTTAATATTACAAAAAGTTTATGTTTTCTGTTCGAAGAGTAAAGCAATTTACTATTTTTAATATAGTAATAAGTAGTGCAAAGCTTGCGTATTACTATTAGT
>WNHD01008427.1:0-16566 GCA_011057455.1 Ganaspis sp. Gsp50
CGCTTCTTTCTGCTGTTTATTAACTTTATATCTGCTACCTGAACGCTTTAAATTAGCGTTTTCCTTAGCTTTATGGAAAGTCACTTTTTCGACTGGGACATCGTCTTCAAGTTTAATTTTTTGTACTTGTAATTAGTGTGAAAAAAATTAGGTCCTAGAGATTCTTATAGATTTTTGGATTCTCTTTCGATTGCTAAAATTTATTTTTTAATATTTTGCATATTTGAGCTTGGTCATGCAAAATTAATAATAAATTTGCAATTTTCACCAATTTGAATATTTTTGATTTTAAAATTGATATTTATAATCGGAAAGCTGAGGTTTTTTCCTACGAATGTGCCAAATTTCAGAATGCCCTTTTTTTGTTTTCGAGATATTAAACAATGAATAATGGCGCGCGGTATGTAGCGACACTATTCGCTTGCCGCTGCACTACTCGTATCGTGCGAGACTCAGTTTCAGTCTGCGTCATTATTCATTATTGAATATCTCAAAAACAAAAAAGGACATTCTGAAATTTGCAACATTCATAGGAAAAAACCTCAGCTTTCGATTAAAAATATTTATTTTAAAATAAAAAATATCCAAATTGGTGAAAATTGCAAATTTATTATTAATTTTGCAAAATCAAGGTCAAATATGCAAAATATTAAAAAATAAATTTTACCAATATATAAGAATCTCTAGAACCTAAATTTTTTTTACACTAATTACAACTACAATAAATTAAACTTGAAGAAGATGTAACACAAAATTGCCAAAACTTCAACCCCTGTATCTTAGTCAATTTTTGAAAAAAATTAAAATCTTTTGTGGGGTAATATTACTATTATATAGGTGAACAATTAACCATAGTTTCGCTTTGATCCGAGATATTGACTTTTTGACTTGGGACAAAACAGAAATTAACCGATTAAAAAGAAGGGGTATTTTCTTCAATTTTGAAACTTTTTTGGAGGGGAGGGGGGGGGTAACAGCATTTAATTAACAAAACTTTCTTTGACCTTTTACAAATGTATTTAAATTTAAACAAAATTAAAAGATGATTTTACTAAGTGAATAATGTTGATTTTATTAATTTATTAAGTTGCATATTTTCTCTATATTAATTATAAATAAACAAATGTAGTGTCTGTAAGAATTAAATAAAAAATAGTTTCGACCATTTTTGTATTTTTAATGTATAATAATTATTATTTTTTAAATTTCTTCAAATAATTGTGAATTAAGTAATTTGAATTTAGTGCCAAAACGTATGAATGATGGTAAGGCAGTTGTAATTGTTTTGAATCGGAATTCTTAATCGGTAATATCTATGTGATCTCCTATTGATGATAAATTTACTGAATCGTTTTTGACAATTATGAGTCGTACTTAAAATTTTTAGGATCTGTTGTCAAAAACAGTAGATCGGAAACTTCTGATTGAACATTTTTTTTGAGTGGTTTGAATCGGAAGTTTCCGATTTATTGTTCTAATAATCGAACCTAAAAATTTTGACTGCGATTCACAATTGTCAAAAAAGATTCAGTAAATTTCTCAACAATAGGAGATCACATAGATCATAGATATTACCGATTAAAGAGCAATTCCGATGTAAAACAATTGAAAACTTTAGTCGTGAATCCGCATTCTTAATATCTCCGATTCACAAATAAATTGATCAATAATTATTTTGTTCCTAGGTACCAGATTAATTATTTTAAGTTACCAAAATAGCCTTAAACTTTCATGGACTTGTGTGCTTTCTGTACGAAACAAAAATTTGATTAATTTTTTAACAGGGTTTGAATTTTAGTAACTTACATAAAATTTAAAGAGATTGTAGAGCTTTATCTAAAGATAATTTTTCACCAAAAAAGTGATTCACGAAAGAAATGGACTTATGCGGTTTCTGCATTGAGTGATTCAATTAATGAAAGAACTTCAATTTAATAAATATGACATAGATGTTAAAGATGACTTTTTAATTTTGTTTAATAAAAAGGATATTTAGAAAAAAAAGATTTTTTTTTAAATTTTAAAATGCGAAAAAATATAGTTGTAATAGGTCGATCGGATTCTAACTCTTATCAAATTTTGATCTGTTATATGGTGGAAAAATCATGATTTCTAATACTATGTATTACGCTATTCTTTCAGATATTCGTTGAAATATACTTCGGACAAACTCACACATGGAAATGTCTTCAAAAACATGTGTTTTGGGGTCCTGGTGCCAAGAAACCTCCAGAAATTTGGATAAATTGAAATAAAAAATTTGCAGATAAAACTTCGTGTATAGCAAACAATATAACATTAATTATTTCTTATTAGTTAGTTCATTTGATAAAAATGATATTTGTCATTAAAAGCATTGTTTTCCAGTAAGAAGGACAAAATTAAAAATAATTGGATTTTTTTAATTATTCTGAATTCCATATCTCTCCAATTCTTTTCTATTCCTTGCAAGATGCTGAAATCAAGCTAAATGGAATTATTTTGAATTACTTTTTAATATTTTTACAAGAAAAAAATGTCGACAAGTCCAAGAATTGAACCCGGGTTTACGGCGTAGAAGACGTACACTCTATACGTCCAACTACAGTGAAGTATAATAGAATGAAATTTCATGGATATTTAAGTGTGCTATTGTTCATTAAGAAAAGTAAAGTGGAATTGATAATAATTCAAAAATTGACGAAACACTAAAAGCGAATTGATAATAATTCAAAAGTTGATGAAACACTAAAAGTGAATTGATAATCATTCAAAAGTTTATGAAACACTAAAAGTGAATTGATTGTAATTAATTTTTCCCTGAAACTTGATTTTGCAGAGAATAGATTGGAATTGGAGAGAAATGGAATTCAAAATAATTGAAAAAGCGTGACTTTGGAATTGAATTGTAAAATTTTCTATTATTTTCAATTTTGTCCTTCTTACTGGGTTGTCATATTTGTGAAAATCCTTGTGTTCGTGGAACATGTTCAGTATATAAAAACAAACATTCAAGAAAATTTAAAAATAGCATTGATTCAAGAAAATTTTATTTGTTTCAAATATATAATATACATTTTCTTGGTATAATTGAGAGAATTCCATATTTTCTTCACCCAATGCAATCTGGGACTCCAAGCAGTTTAACAACCTGCAAGAAATCTATATAATATTAAACCCAGAAAATATTTTTTCGATCTGAGAACATGTTATTTTCTTGTTCTGAGATAACGCAGGATATTCACTGAAGAGATTTTTTTCGCATAAAAGGAGCCCACTTTGTCACTATTGAATAATTAATAATAATGTATTATTATAATAAATTATATTATTGAATAATATAATTGAGTTATCCATATAATTAAAAGCATTTTGAAAGATCTCAGACGCCTCAAGATAACAAATTCGACAAATTTATTTATTTCTTTCTCCCCGCAGTCCCAAAGGACCATGAATGGGGTACATAAACTTCATATAACTAAATCAAGTAAAAGTTCTCTGAGATAATAAAAAAATGTTAAATTTAGAAATGAATCTAGCGAGATTAGTCGAACAGACGTCGCATGGATTAATCGCAGTTAAATACATCCTATTTATATGTTGGCACGCTATAAATCGACGGGCGAATGTGTTATATACCTGAAGTTTTTTTTATTAATATTAAAAGGCTCCCTGTACCGACTTTCAATTCTAGGAATCTTAAAGTTAATGTAGGTGAGAATGGATGGTTCAAATATAAGATTATTGATCAATAAGACAAAAATTACAGAGTCGATTATGCTTCCTTTTTCTAGCGTAAAAACATTAAAACTTAAAAAGGTTCAAAATAAAAATTTTGAATTTCTTTTGGAAAATTGCAAATATTTCTTAAAATAAAACCGACAGACAGTGGGATAGATCAGTTTAAAAGTTGTCAAAAAATCATAAAAATTAAAACTTTAAATTTTTTTAATAGATTATAACTCAAAATATTTAAAAATGTTTATATAATATTCATATAGGGGAGAGTGGGGCAAAACCGGGTAGGCGGGTCAAACCGGGTACCCCTACATTACTATGTTCCCAATTTTCATTTTTAATAATACTTACATATATTTTTTATATTTCATCTAACATCTTATTTGTGTTGAAAACGAAAAAAAAAATTTTTGTTTTGAATTTATGCAACTTTGAAATTTTTGACTCTTTTCACTAGTCATTTTTTTGAAATTATGAAGTACCTACAGGTTTTGCCCCACCGCACCGGTGGGGCAAAACCGGATACTTTGTATTCTCTTGAAAAAGAAGGTTTAAATTGCATAAAAAAAATTTTTTCAGTAATTATCGTGATTTTCTCTTAGTCAAATGTCCAATGAAGAAATATTAGGGTTCATGAAATTTTTTTGTAAGATAGATTTTTTGTAAACAAGCATTTTCGTTAAGGTACCCGGTTTTGCCCCACCTTCCCCTATAATAAATATACACAGTAAAAACTAGGTGTAGTATGCGAGTCAGTTTATTTTCTAAAAGTGTAGTTCAATTATTTGTTCAATTGTTTTATATGAAAACTGTACCCTAATTTCAGAGTCAAAAGGACACCATGGGTGTACAGTACTGTTCAACGATGCCTTCCCTCAGGGAAGGCTGCAATTTGACATGTTTTGCCCACTTTCTATTGTTTTCTTACTTCATAGCGCAAAGTCAATACTGATATGAAGTAAGAAAATCATAGAAATAGGCAATACATGTCAAATTGCAGCCTTCCCTGAGGGAAGGCATCGTTGAACACGACTGTACTTCACGCGTCAGAATTTTGGTGTCAATATGACACTTGGTTTTTACTGTGTACAATATTTATATATTTATACACAAAAAAGAAAATTCAGTTTAGACTGAAAAAATCGCACTACTGTCGTACTCTGAACCAAACTTACAATTAGAACCGACAGATTTTCTCAGGGCCTGGCCAGGCCCCGACCGGGTTCCCTGTTTCATGCCCCAGATCGGTCAATTTCTACACGGGAGCGAATATTCGCTTATTTGAATCAGTTGTATACTTATCGCTGTAAATTAGTGAAATTTCGCTTATTCGGATTTAGAGAGAATGCTTCCCTTTTAATAATTTGAGGACAAAACCAGTTTTTCTTGAATATCTTTTTTGTACACTGTCGAAAAAAATTGTTTTTGTCTGCAAATAATTAAAACGGAAGCATCAATGCTACACAGATGATGCTATTTTAGCGTCTCACCCCGTGTGGAAATATTCCTAAAGTTTCCCAATCTGGACCCAACTGGGCTTCCCATTTTAGAAAAAATAAGAAAAATAAACAATAATAATTAACTACAGTAATGTTTATATAATGTGTTCCTTGAATTACTAACACATACGTAAAATTCCTATTTCTTCATAAATAAAAGCACGGAAAATTACACTGAAAAAACCTGGGTTCAACAATTGTGACGCATCAAATATGAGCTCGATATGTAGCGCCAGACTCTATGTCGTTTAGCATTGCTCAAGTTGATCCTGAATCAAAAGTGAGTTTAGGTTTTTTCTGTGTAAGAATAAGTTCAAATTTATTTTAACCCGCTTTCAATTCGGGATTTCCCGTTCAAATCCCAATCTAAGCTAGCTTAAATAAAAGAATATAAGGTTTCTAGTCAGGCACTAGTGGCGCAAATATTTCTTTCACATTCCTAGCCTGGATCAAGTTGGGAGTTGGGACTAACCAACATTTATAATTATTAATATGTTCAAAATAAATATGTAACATACATAACATAGACACACAAAAAAATACTACACTAGTCATTTCCGACGTATTTTTTCGCGCTGAATCCGAATCTGCGGTCAGAAATGTCAAACTGGCTTAATGTTCTATGAAAAACTCAAAAAAGCTGGTCAAAAAAAGGTAAATAATCGAAATTTTGATTTTTCTTCATTTTAAGGACACTAAGCTAGTCATTTTGACGCATTTTTTGACACTGAAGCCGAACTTGAGGTCAAAAATATTAGATTGTCTCACTTTTTTTTAAAAAAAAAATCAAAATCTTCTCTATCATAGGAAAAATCTTAAAATCCCGGCAAGGAAAATACGCAACTCTGGGATTTTTGTCTTAATAAGCAGTTTTTTAAGAGTCTATTTAAAAATTGAGCCAAGTTGATTAAATGAAGTTCAAAAATTTAATCAGAGCAATTACATTTGCAGAAATAGAGTAGCATATTGTCCTGGCAGTAAAGAAATGATGAATTTTTTCCGTTTTTGAGCAGTTTTTGCATTTTTCTCACAAATTTGAGTCAATTTGATACTTCTGACCTCGGATTTGGATTCAGCACAAAAAAGTATCTTGAAAGTGACTCGTGTTTGGTTTCCCGACAATAACAAAATCAAAATTTAGAATTTTTTTGGTTTTAGCAGTTTTTTGAGTTTTTCTCGAAAATTTGAGCCCATTTGGTATTTCTAAACTCGGATTCGTATTCAACGCAAAAAAATAAGTCGAAAAAGATTAGTGTAATGTAGAGACAATGAAAAAACCTAATTTTCATTTTCTTTCCAATTTTTGAGCAGTTTTTTGAGTTTTTCTCAAGAATTTTAGCCCAATATAGTATTTCCGATCTCGGAGTCGGATTCAGAGCGAAAAAATACGTCGGAGATGACTAGTTATGTGCCCTCGCTATGAAAAAATCAAAATTTCGATTTTCTTCCATTTTTGAGCATTTTTTTGAATTTTTCTCAAAAAATTGAGCCAATTTGATATTTCTGACCTCGGATTCGGATTCAGCGCGACAAAATGCGATTTTTCCACACGCTATAGCGTGCAGTTCCCTAGAATTCATGTTTATACTATTGTAACCATTAATAAAACAGCTTTAGTCTAAGAATACAGTGTAATGTTACTGTAATATCCAAGGATGATTCTGTTTTCCTCCAATAGTTGCATACTTTTGTCTACATGGATAGTTCTGTCGATTTGGAATACAACACACCATCCAATTTTGCTGTGACCTGATATTTTATACAATTAGCCAAACCAAAATCAGACGACGTGTCGTACACACAACTGGAATTTTTACTATTTTTCAACCTAAAGAGAAACTATATTTGCATGAGCATTAAGTGAAATCTGTGGCATGCAGTTATTCTTAGTTTTCATAATTTTCAATATAACATGGTTTATATGTATAGTTATAAAAAATTTATACAAAAATCTATCAAACTGTAAGTGGAATTAGTCATTTACAACATTTGATATGCTTTTTTTGATATATTTTCTTAATCCATGAAACAGAGAAGTGTATAATCTTTATCTTAGTACTGGAAAATTGTAATATTGTATTCTTTATTAACCTTGCATTGGCTATTGTCAATTAGAATTATATTTCGTTCCTTTTTCGTCATATTTAAATAAACTAACATGCAGTACAAATAAAAATTTGTGTAATAATGACGTATTTGTAACTATATAGCATGCACATGCAAGTATGATTATTTTCCGTCTAAGTGAAGATAAAAAGTAATGTACATGAAATAAAATATTCATGTAATTAGTCTAGGCTGTGTACTTAATAACAAATTAACCTGCACTCTGTAGGGTTACTTTTTAAGTTTAAAATAATATATTATTCCTTTTCAGTCAATATTGCTTAAAAGATCATTGTATATCAAGAAAATATATAAGCAATGTTTTAGTAATAATTGAATATTTGCAAATATGTCATGCACATGCAACCGAAACTACTTTGATTATTTCAGTAAAAATGTAAATATAAAAAAGAATTAATTCATGCATGAGGCGATTACTTTTCTTTATTGCATTTACTATTGAATTGCAATTTTTTTTTTCATATCTGTAATTCATAAGCGACTCTTTCAACTTTTTAAAAAGTGTTTAGATTTGAGAAAAGGGAGTTAACGTTTTTGATGTTATAATTTTCTCAAAATGTCTTCTCATAACCATGGGATCATTTGAATACTTATCTGTAAATGGATCTCTACCTAATGCTACACTTGTAGCACGTGCAGCAGCATACACGCCACAAGATGAAGCATCAGGTTGCTTTTGCACTAGTACGAAAGTTATGTCCTGTGGAGACACGGTCGGATATCGTTTGAACATCAAGATTGCGCTTGCAATCCGGAACAACGGTGGTTTTTAAAATGCTGAAGACGCTTAGTGTTTCCAAGTTTGAATGTATTCGCAGCACTTCTAATAATGCATCCAATGCTTCGTCATCTAGCCATCCTGTTTTGCTATTGACAACTTTCAAGCACGGTGTCAAATCCTTTGGTGCAAATGCTAACATCATATTCTTGTTTTTCTTGTTCTCTATAGACATTAATTCAACATCTTTGTTTGTCTTTGTCTTTTTGGGAGGGATTTCACTGCTTAATAACACCACGTCTAGCTTTCTTTTGCTTTCCTTTGTTTCAGCATTAGGTTCGTTTATTGGTAGTTTATTTTTTATTGCCCTCTCCTCGAGAATATATTCAGGTTCTCGAATTGTCATGCTTCGTGAGACGCGACTATCAATTATTTCTGGAAGCATACAATCAAAGTAGAAACGTGTCAAGTGCGGTTCCATCATTTTCTTCCAAAAATCGTCGTCTCTCCAAACAAAAGCGACCTTTTTTCCAAATGGAGTCCATAAAACAAAGAGTCCCTAACTCCTTTTGGTCACATGCAATTGTCCTTGTATTTGATAATAGAATGAATGCCTCTTATTTAATTGACGGTTTGATTTTTTGTCAAAGATATTCTTAAGATCAGGATAAGTATTTAAAAGTTCATCCGGTGTAAGATCTTCTCCCCTCTCAGGACACTTAATTTCAACAACTCCACCACTTATAACGTCGTATTTAAATATACGCTTCTTTTCCTTGATCTTCACACCAAAAACGCGCAAGTCTTTTAAAGCAACATTAATAAGACCATCCGGAGATGCAGCTAGGTACACTAAATCAGGATCAAGCCATATACCAGTGCGTTCGACAGGCTGACCTATCATCTTGCTTAATTCATTTCTTGCATTTTCTTCATTGTGTAACCCATACAATTGAGCAGACGAAGGATCTTTGCTAGAAGAGAACAATAATTTTTTCACTAAAGGACCACACAAAGTCGTTGTTCGTCGTTTGCAAATTTCTCCAAAATGTCCTGCCGTTAAAACTTTGCGGTGATTTTCTTGCCACTCATCACTTAAATACTGATCAACAGTACGCTCAACAATGGCAATTCTATTTTGCTTATAGGTTTCTAAAGTCTGAAGGAAAATATCTTTCTGCATTTCAAACATTTTATCGTCCTTATCTGGTTTCTCTGCCACCGGGCCGTAATTTTTGTCGGTATCCTTGTTAGTTTCCTTATCCCTTCTTTTTTTGCTTTTGTACTGCTTGTTTCTTTGTATTTTTTCTTCTCTTTGCAGTTCCATTGTTACCACGGAATTTGGTACTGCTTTTCCAGCGTGTTCAAGGATAGTAGATTGCAAGCGTTTGGTACTCCAACCAATTATTGCACAGTGACATCGTGCACAATAGTTACCACTTAATGAAAGTGATAATCTTTTTCCTGCACAATGTTTACAAATTACTGCATGCAATGATTCAACTAAATTGGTTGTGGTGTCTAACAGTAAACTGTCAATTATCAAAAGCAATCGCCCATGCAAGCGCAAAAGCTGTGGAAGAACGTCAAACTCTTCTAGTAGAGAAATAACCTCATTATTTTCAGCATTGTCTTTGTTGCTATCAGTAGTCATCTTCTCCATAGGATCCACTGTTTTCTGAGAATCCAATTGATCGATGCAGGGCCAGCCACCCAGAGAAAAGCACTGTTTATGATTTCCGAAAACATGATGGGGCACATTCATTATGTCGTTTTTTAGAAACTCTATTTTTTCTTCGTATGATAATTTATGATCCTCCCTTCTTCTTTTAGCAGCTGCCTTTATCTCCTTGCGAAATCTTTGCACATTTTCTTTTAAGATTGCACGAGCTTGCGCCATACGTTTTCTTAACACTCTTCTGTTTGATCTGATGACAGATGGTTTTGTTTTTACAATAGTGCGTCCTTTTTTCTTCAGTAAAGTCTTGCGCGCCTTTATGGAAAATCTTCCCTTAACTCTGGGAAACTTTGGACTTACTTTTTTGCAATGTTTTGTATGGTTTTTTAGTGCGTGGTTGGTGCAATGAAGTTTTTTAACTTTAACGCCAACTTTAGCATACGGATCAGCTGTTAAAATAGCACTGATTGCACTACTGTCTCCGTCCCCAACAAAGTTTTTGTAAACTATGCCGTTTAGATCCCAACTGTCTTGAAACGCTTCAACAATGCCCTTCGATTCCATTGATGAAGAAGCTTCGGCTCTGCTAAAGTTTCTGTAGCAATCATGTTCCTTGTTTGGGTTTCCTTTATCGCATGCGGCACATGCTTTGCATTTAACTCTTAAGTCCAAAGGTTTTTTGGTCTCACTGCCCATAATGGTAATGGCACCAGCAAGAGAACTGTATGATCCCCCAGCAAAGCTTCTTTGCAACCAGGAGCAATCAGTATCAATTGTTCCTAAAGGAATAATGATGTTTTCGCCATCTGGTCCTTTGACTATTTTGTAGAGGCCTTTCTTTATAAGAGTTTCTCTTTCCTCTTGAGCATTTTTCTTTTCATAATCTCCTTAGATGTCTTTATTATAAGTCGAGTAACATTCTTCTGGTGTTCCAAGTAGGCCGTTGCAGACATGCACGGGATCCCTGCAGGTGCAAGTAATTCTTGCATATTGGAATAACCGCTACCTGCTGTCATGCTTCCTAGCACCATTGCCATATTGACATCCATTTTATATGGATCATTTGGATGGGACTTTTGCACAACTGTAACACCACATCCTCTACAAAGCAAAGTTACAAAAGTCTTGAATCCCTTTTGACTCGACTTTAATATTTCCCACTTATTTCCTGTGCAAGATGCTTTATGTCGATATTCTTCTCTATAAACAAGATTAAGCAGGCTAATAATCACGTACTTCAAGTCGACAATGCGGTTACCGTCAATGATTTCCTGAGCATTCTCTTTGTTAGCATTTTCAGTCACATCTTGGTTAAATTCATTTGATACTTCAGCCTGTTCAATGTCACGTATGGCTTGTGAAGTTTCATAAGCTGTGATGGTAGAAGACGACATCTTTGCATCCTCTTCGAATGCCGAGATGTTAGAAATAGCAGACATTTTGTCATCTTCATTGTCAGTAATTGTACAACTTGTAGAAGACATTTGGTCATCTTCATTGGCAGTAATTGTACAACTTGTAGAAGACATTTGGTCATCTTCATTGGCAGTAATTGTACAACTAGTAGAAGACATTTTGTCATCTTCATTGTCATTTAAACTATACAACGGAAAGGAGTAGATTCCTTTGGAATGAAGAGTATCGGCTTCCAACGCCGTTTCATCATTTTCAATTTTTCCTTTTGCTGACTGGGTGTCACTGTGATTACTGGAAGAATATATTTGTTCCTTATACTCACTTGGACTGTAGAAAGGAAAGGTATATAAGCCATTTGAAAAGTAACTATCTACTTCCAAAATGTTTTCTACATTTCCAGTCTTTTCTTCTTCTAATAATTCATAGACATCGGTAATTTCTATGATTTCAGCTTGGTTGACAGTAAAAGGACATTCTTGTAATGTCAATACCGCCTCTTGATCAGTTTCAGATAACTGATCCTTTAAAAAAACTGTGGCTAACTCCTCGACATTTGTTTCCGCTTTCTCAGAAACTTTACCTTCAGCGTTTTCCGCCTCCTTCTTTGCACGTCTGTAAAAAATAAAGTTTAAATTACAAATACATCAATAGTTTTGTTTTAAAAGTTAAGCAATTTGTGGAGTTACTACACTGTAACAAATTTAAGGAGTTACAGACTGACAGAGTTGAGAGTTAGAATTTCCTGAGTTAAGAATCGACTCAAAACGGAGTTAAATTATCGAGTTACGAAGTTGGAACCGAGTTGGAGCGCTTCGGCTAAGTCCGACTCATTTGCACAGCTGTTGATGATTGCTCTAAATTTTGAAAAATCACTTGTTTAGTTGCTTATGTCGTTTCCGTTCAATAAAAATATTAAAATATTGAAAGAATGCATCATTAATATTAAAAAAGATTATACATATATGTACAATTTATGGAATAAGAGGATATATTTACAATATAACCTAAAAAATGATCGGTACTAAAATACAATTTACGAAATTAGAATCTAACTCCCTTTTTACAACTCCGTTTGTCTTTAACTCGAAACGGTGGGACTTTTATAGAATCCGTGACGGAGTTAAATTTCAACTCCTTTTTTTACAGTGTAGTTGGCATAGAAGTCATCTGTTGGCACGAAAGTCCACTGAGATAAAGACCAAATAGCGTAATGGTTTAGTTGGCGTGAATGTCATTTAACATAAAATTCTAATGTATTCTATGCTACATTACTTGCGTGCTATTGTTATTTAAGGGGGTGGTATGGTCCGGAAGGTAGAAGAAAAGGTCATTTTTGTGAATTTTGTTTAAAGCAACGGTAAATGTTTTTATAAAAATTCTATTTTGACATTATTAGGCACTTATTAAAGAACATTTTGGAAAATTTTTGTTAAAAAATATAAAGATGTGTGTAACTAAAAAAGCATTGTTGATGGCGTCGTCTGAAAAAAAGGTTTTGCGGTGAACATCATAACTACTCAACATTTCATTTAAAATAAAAAAATGAAGTACATTTCGTTAGAAGGATAAATTTGCTCGCCCCCAACGATTTCCTTTTTTTAAAATAGAGAAATTAGAATTTTTGCCAATTAAATAGTGCAAAACACTCGTTTTTTGCTTAAAAATGACGCCATTTTAAAGCTATATCTTAAAGAAAAAAAAAGAAAAGAATTAAAAGAAAATCGTTGGGGGCGGGTATTTTGTATGTTAACAAAGTGTGCCAAATTTTGTTAAGATCTGTAAAGTGGTTTTCGAGTGAGAGTGCTCACCGACTTTGAAAATCATTATTTCGAGAAAATTGCGTTTAAAGTCAGAACGTCCAAGCGCTCAAATGAGTATACTTGTGGACAGGCGTTATAAAAGTACTTTGGATTCGAATAAATACAAAATATAATATGTCATTTGAAACGTTAGAAAACCAGCTTTTAGATTATATTTTGATAAAATTTTTACATGCAACCATTCAAGCTTTTATACGATTTGACTTATACGTCATTCCACTTTTATACCATTTAACTTTTATGATAATTGAGATTTAGGCCAATTGATTTTATACCAACTGACCATTAAGTAAATTTGTAATTTTTTGAATTCATTGTATTCGTTATCTATTAGTCTTTTAAAATAAATATAGTTGACGAAAAAAGTATGTTTCTAAAAAAAAATGTATTTAAACATTGTTCAACAGATACTTAATTAACACAAATACACAGTATTTGTAGGGTAAGTGTATACCAATTTTCGAGGATTTAATAGATCTGAATTTTATATTGCTGTCTTTCCAAAAAATTGTATTTAAAATTAAAAATTTAATTTAATGAAAGTATATTATCTGACTGGTCTGGTCTATGCCGCACTAATCTTCTATTCCTTTGCACACTGTAAAAAAAAGGAGTTAAAATTCAACACCGTCACGGATTCTATAAAGGTCCCACCGTTTTCAGTGAAAGACATACGGAGTTGGAAAAACGCAGTAATATTCTAATTTCTTAACTTGTATTTTGATACCGAGTAGTTCTTAGTTTTTATTAGGAATCTATCCTCTTATTGCATAATCTGAACATATATATGTATAATATTTTTTAATATTATTGAAGCATTATTTCAATATTTTAATAGTTTTATACCACACATGCAAGAAAACATCGGTTTATTGCGCGTAAGATACGGTAGGTAAAGTAGGAGTTTTCATGCTAAGATGGTGTCAGAGGGGCATAAACTCTATTTCCCAAGGGAATAAACTTCCAAAAGGCGCGACATCAAAATTCCTACTTTTCGTACCCGTTTCTCGCGAACAATTAACCGATGTTTCTTGAATTTGTTGTATAAAGAAGCATATGCACCACGGGTGGGACCTCGTTTATTGCCTCGCACAATATTCTCAAAACTCGACTTCGGCGTGCTCGTGCTTCGTCTCGTTCTTCGAACATTGAGCTCTTTAATAAACTTGGTGTTCCCACCCTTGATGCATAATATACTATTATTGAACGAAATCGACATAAATAAGTGAACAAGCAATTTTTCGAAATTTTGAGTAATCATAAACAGTTGTGTATATGTCTGCCGTACATTTTTAAAAAGACACTATCTACAAGAGGCAGATGTGTTGGACAAAGCCGAAGATTTCCGAAGCACTCTAACTCGGCTCCAACTCCGTAACTCGATAATTTAGCGTTTTGAGTTGATTTTTAACTCAGTAAATTCTAACTCTCAACTACGTCAGTCCTCCACTCCTCAAATTTTTACAGTGCACTGTAACATTAGAAAATGAGTATTTTTGGTCACTCTCACTCTCATACATGATCTTTATCTATCTTATTTCTGGCTGCGCAGGCAGCAGAGTTCTGAATGGAATGTACCATAAGGAAAAGAAATTGTTCGGTCAGTAATGAGAATTATAATTATAACAATATAATCATTGTTGTATAAACGGCCGAAATTTGAAACTAAAAATGCGAATGAAAACCAACTCTCGAAATGTGAATTAGTTAAATATAACTAATTTAATAGTGAAAATCCAGTCACTGAATCAATAAGTAATATTTTAGTAAAACTTTGTTGAAATATATTAAAATATATTAGTCAACATTATTCTGAGGTACCGTCTCATCGACCAGGACTATTATTCTCAGAAAAATGTTACTTTTTCACTCAACTCTTCACTAAAATTTAGATTTATATAAATAAAATAAGTTTGGAGTTTCGTTGTGAACATCCTTCTGAAGATTTTCTATAAAGTTAGAGAAGAGAAGTAAAATTATTTTCGAAGTTATTAAATTTCAGAGTTCTGGATATAATAACCCCGTGCTTGGGGCTATTATTTTAGGCAAATATTGTTTATTTATAAGAATAGTTTAAAACATTTTTCCCACGCATTGACTGCATAAAATGTTTTCTGTAGGAAGTCTAGAATAGGGGGAAGGTTCCTAAGACGGCCCTCCTCCTTAAATTTCACAAATTCTACTTATTAAATCATTTAAAATTGTTCGTTAACATTGTTTAAAGTTTTTATACGTAATTTTATAAAAATTTTACTTAAATAATGTAAAAAACTAGTGGTAAATTGTGTTCATTTCCTGAACATTTTGCTTCCTCATAGAGAAAACAAATTTAAGTTTCTAAATAAATTTCTGATAAAATATGTATGTGTCCTGACGCAGTGAAAGGGACCTATTGACTTGAAAGCCAATTTTACAAGACAAGAGTTCAAAGGGATGCAAAAAAGTAATCATTTGAGTAATATCTGAAATGACTAATTTTGAAGCTTTATAGCATACAGACTATTTGAAGAAAACAATTTCTACCTATTGCAAATCAAAGAGCAACTCAAAAACTATCGTTTGGTATAAAGAAATGAAAAACGATTTTGGTCGATAGGTCTCTTTCACCACGTCAAGACACATATTTATTTTGGGTTAACTCAATACTTTTCAATTAAAAGTATCAGTTAAAACAATACATTTTCTGCTCACTAGGTAACTTTAGATTCAAAATTTTTGTAAGAAAGATAATAATATGAAATAGTGACATCTTTTTAATTATTTTTTTAGTATATAAACTTTATATTAAAACGGATCGTTTTTTTCGTATAGAAAATTGTCGCCAAAGGAAGTATCATTAAAAAAGCACAATTTTAAAAGTTATATCAGAAAATTTAAATATGAAAAATGATTAAAATGTGACGTATTTCCAAAAATGTTAGTGAAATATATATTCTACATAGGTAAATTTTTAACGTAGCAAATTTTTCTTAAAGGTACTATCATTAGTAAATACAATTTTAAGAATTATAATAAAAAATTTAATTTTAAATGTCAAATATAATACAATAGTGATTTTATTTTATATTTATGGTCATACAGATACTGTATATAGTTCAAATGATTCGTTTTGCATGTAATATAGAAAGTTTTCTCAAGAGGAAGTACCATTAAAAAAATCTAATTTTAAAAATTATTTCATAAAACGTGATTTTAAACGTCAAAATTTATAAAAAATTGTCATTCACTCAGTTAATTCTTGGTCAAATAGTTAATTCTTGGTCAAATGTATACTTTATATAGGTCAATCGCTTCGTCTTGATGCAAGGAATCGAATTTTTACTCTCATAATTTAAAATTTTCATTTAAGACAAAATTTTGTCGTATAAAACGAATTTTTTAAGAAAAAATGGTCTAAAAATTTTTTTAATGGATATTTCTAAAAATCCCATGGTCTAGTTTGAGATTTTAATTTTTTTAATTTCATAAAAATCGATCAAGGTGTTCGAAAATTATCGTGATGACAAAAAAGCGTGACAAACATACGCACACACACATACATCTGCATTGTTTTCGGTTCGATTTTCGATTTTCAAAAAATAGTTTAAATCA
>WNHD01008430.1:0-11028 GCA_011057455.1 Ganaspis sp. Gsp50
GAAGTGGCACTATTTTTGGTGGCACTATTCATAGAGTTGACTGTAATCAATAGGTTTGGAGTAAATCGAGATGAATTTCCAAAAAGTGACACTATTCATAGAGTTCATTGTAATTAATAGTTTTGGAGTAAATCGATCTGAAATTTCGAGAAGTGGCACTATTTGTGGTGGCACTATTTATAGTGGTACTATTCATAGAGTTGACTGTAATCAATAGTTTTGGAATAAATCAAACTGAAATTCCAAGAAGTGGCATTATTCATAAAGTTGACTGTAATCAATAGTTTTGGAGTAAATCGAGCTGAAATTCCAAAAAGTGGCACTATTCATAGAGTTGACTGTAATCAATAGTTTTGGAGTAAATCGAACTGAAATTGCAAGAAGTGGCACTATTCATAGGGTTCACTGTAATCAATAGTTTTGGTGTAAATCGAGCCAATCTAGTTCCCTACTAGCGCCTGACTTGCGCCACGTTAGGGCCCGATTTCATTCTCGAAAAGCAAATACAAAGAAGTAATTAATTATTTATTTATTTTTTTAAACTAATTTAACTATTTTTTTATCTCTCGACTAAGAATGTATAAAATCTTGGTCATAATAAAGTTTCTAATTTCAGCTTCTTTGTATTATTGAAAAGAGCATTTTTCGCAGTTCGCACTCGAGTCGAGCTTTATGTTTCTTGTGCCTTTTTCTGCTGAAACCGGTTTGCAAGCGGGATCATTGAGAGTACTATAAACGGGGTACCTACTAGCAGGTTTTACTCCCTCCGAAGTCATTTTTACAAAGTATTTTTCAGAAAAGCGTCTTTTGTCCTGAATATCCATTTTCAAGGATAATAAATAAAATTGCAGGATTTCAAACGAGAAAAAATAAATGCAATAAAAGAATGTGAAAAAAGGGGTGCTAGGGAAAAAAATTTTTAGGTTATGTTCGATGATAGTTTTCACTTGATTAAAACTGTCTAATTATTCATAATATTTGTTTGCAGTCGAAAATGTGTTTTCTTGACAATTTATTGTCGCTGAAAAATAAGTGATATTTTAACGCTAAAATTGGTTTAAAAGGATACGAAAAAAATATAAAGAGAGTGAGGGGGCGCCACCGTCTACGAATCTTAAATCAAGTTTAAACTATTATCAAACATAACCTACAATTGTCGTTAAGAAAGGAATAAATTTTGTTCTTTTTTTATTACTTAGTTTTTTAAAATCGATGATATTAATTTAATATTATAATTTTGGGAGAATTAAATTATTTGAGATGACCTACAATTGGCATAACCTACAATTCGATATAACCTACAATTCGAGATAACCTACAATTCGACATAACCTATCTACCTTGTAGAAAGAAATACAAAGAGGGAACAAGAAATAAATAAATTTGTTAAAAATTAGAAACAAGTTGTTAAAAATTAGAAACAAATTGTTAAAAATTAGAAACAAATTGTTAAAAATTATAAATAAATTGTTAAAAATTATAAAGAAATTGTTAACTATTTTAAATAAATTGTTAAAAATTTTAAATAGATTGCTAACAATTTTAAATAAACGGTTAACAATTTTAAATAGATTGCTAACAATTTTAAATAAACTGTTAACAATTTTAAATAGGTTCTTAACAATTTTAAATAAACGGTTAACAATTTTAAATAGATTGCTAACAATTTTAAATAAACTGTTAACAGTTTTAAATAGATTGTTAATAATTATAAATAAATTGTTAAAAATTACAAATAAATTGTTAAAAATAATAAATAAATTGTTAAAAATTACAAATAAAATTGTTTTTTCAAAAGCATTTCTAAAAGTCCAAGTTAGTAGTGATTAGTAGTATTAAAAATCAAATATCAAAATATCGTTTACCAGAATATCTTGCAAGGAAACCGGCATCAGGGGATAACACGTGGACATTCCGTGGAACTCGAAAATGGTCAAAATCAATTCTCTTCAAACTCGACGTTCAATCAGACAGGCTCAAAAATCTCGAGTGCATCAGGAAAAATCAGGGGACCACTCTTAAATAATTTTTTTTTTTTACAAAAAAAAGCACAAATCACTCCGGGTAATTTTGGATTTTGGATCTACACATTTTTAGCATCCAAATTTTTCTGGCGATTTAATCACAAACTCAAATCAGTATCGGAATTAATTCATTATTTATTATACCAATTAAACAGTATATTCCACTAATTAAAACAACTTTTTTCATTTTACAAAATCGTCAAATTTTCCAAAATTTTTAAATTTTCAGGTAATCTTTAATTGGATATTTCAAAAATCTTTAATCGTGGTGAATTTCTTGTCTTTTCAAATCTCAAATTTTCGAATCGCAAATTTTTGAATCTCAAATTTTTGAATCGCAAATTTTTGAATCGCAAATTTTTGAATCGCAAATTTTTGAAACTCAAATTTTTGAATCGCAAAGTTTCAAGTGAAAAATTTTCAAATGAATTTACAAAACTGTTTATAAATGAAAAAACTTGGTAGAAACTAAAACTTTTGAGGTTTTTGTGAAAAGACGTTTAGGAATAAACTGTTTTGAAATTTTTTTTTAAAAATTTAAAAAAAATAGAAAGAGCGCTAATATCCGGAAAGTCGAGTAGAAACTGTTGTCCCTATTCTGCGAAAGACTCTAGTTTGTCATATTAAATTAGTCCCCTAACAAGGGCCGTCCTTGCAAAATCCAATTAATAGATTGTTTACGTCTTCACTACTTTATTCGTAGCGAATAAAACATTTCATAAGATTCTTTATTCAAAATCTTGTTTACAACAAAGTTTTTAATTGAGCCATAAAAGACATTAAGTTTCCAAATTAACCGCAGAGAATGCCCGAGAATTTTTTTTTTTTTTTTTTTTTTTTTTTTATTGCAAAAGTCCAGGATCGTAAACTTGAGAAATAAAAATTAAAAACACAAAGGTGCACAAAAATCCAAGGTAAACGAGTTAAAATATCACGAAATCGTTTCGATCTAGTAAATATCCGGGAACATGTAGCATACATAGATTTGCTTCTTCCGGAATCCACATTTAATTATCGTCATCAATTTCACGTTAAACAATTCATTGAATTACTTTTGTAAATATCAATCAGTTATTTTTAAATTTTATTTCTATGCAAGCTTTCATTTTTTTCTAGGCAAAAATTTGTGTAGAGAAACAAACATCTTTTTGTTCATTTTCTTTATGCAAAAGATTTTGTCGACAAAAAAAATTTTTTTAAATGAATTTTATTTTATTTCATTTAGGTATTTTATTTAATTATGTAAAAAAAAAAAATTTTGTTGTCCAATTTCTTCTGAGCCAAAAATCTTTGTAGACAAAGAAAAGATTTTTCTGTTCATTTTTTTGTATGCGAAAAACACAGAAAAAATGTTCTTGTTAATTTTTTTTATTCAAAAAACGTGCAGACAACTTTGTTTTAAAAATTTTGTTCTATGCAAAAAATTGTGTAGACAAAAGAAAATATTTTTGTCCATTTTTTCTCTGAGAAAAATTTTTGTAGGCAAACAGCTTTTTTTGTTCATTTTTTTGCAAAAAATTGTGTAGACAAACAAAAGTTTTGTTTATTCTTTTCTATACAAAAATGTGTGTAGACAAATAAAAAGTTTTTTAAAAATTTTTGTCCATTTTCTTCTTTGCCAAAAATTTTCGTAGACAAACAAAAGCTTTTTTTGTTCATTTATTTTATGTAAAAAATTATGTAGACAAAAAAAATTTTGTTATCCATATTTTTTCTTTACAAAAAATTGTTTAGACAGAGAAAAGATTTTTTCTTCATTTTTTTCTTTGCAAAAAATTGTGTGGACAAACAAAAGTTTTTTTTCTTCATTTTTTTCTGTGCAAAAAATTGTTTAGACAAAAAAGAACTAATTTTGTTTACTTTTTTCATTGGAAAAAATGAAAGCCCATTGAATTTTTGTTTAAAATTGATTTTTATTTTTTATAATGTTTTAAAATTTGTTTAAAATTTGTGCTATTTATTTATTATTTATTATTTATTATTTTTTAATGTTTTTTTTTAAATTTTGTTAATTATTTATTTTATTTTTAAACTTTTAATTTTTTTTAAAAATAGTTTATGTTGCTTTGTTTGCGCGTCGTTGAGAGAGGGTTTATTTCGATATTTAGAAACGATAAATTTTTGAAGTGTTAAGTATTTTGAAAGGGCGATTCATTTCTCACGGTTCCTCAAATGGAGTTCCACATATGTTAGGGGTGAAATCCCCCTCACCACTTGGGCGTAATTTGATCCTAGATGAGCGTCAGGCCCGGAAAATAATTCCATCCTGCTAGCACTACCGGAAGTCCAAAAAAAAGATTCATTAAAACAGTCCATCAAACATTAACCACTCTCATCAATTTTTCCATAATTTTAATAAATAATAACACTACCCATTTTCATTATCATTTTTTTCATCTTAAAAATTCGAATTTTTACAAATGAAAATAAATACTAAATAATATGTAATATATAATGATAATAATAATAATAATAATAATAATAATAATAATAAAAATAATAATAAAAATAATAATAATAAAAATAAAAAAAAAATAATAATAAAAAAAAAATAATAATAATAATAAAAATAATAATAATAATAGAACAAATGAAAACAAATTTTTTCTCCGTAATTCTAGTTGGATTTGAATTTTCCGCTTGGAAAATTTGAATGCTAATCAAGTTTAATTCAGGATTTTTAATTAAAGCCGCAATAAGAGCAGGATCTCGGAAATGGACCAGGAGGAATAATTACCCATTTTTCCTCTATGACTTGAAACAATCCAGACGTAAGGGAAACGATTAAAAAAAGCACAGAGTGTAAAAAATTGAAAAAAAAAATTAGGCACTCCCGGATGAGAGAAAATCCACCTTGGAAAGAAGGTCCGACAACAAGGATGGTTGGACAGTCACTGATTGCGATGCGTGTGCGCTAATATAAGCTCCAACTTTCTCATACAGGCTTGCATCGAGGCGCGCGAATTCGTAAGTGCACATAGCCGCCTTGATGTCTTGCATTTCGAGTGAGACACACGTGGAACAAATATTACGTTTACGCGAGTTTCCTGCTAATTTATTATTGGTGATTCCTGTTAATCACTAATAAATGCCGTTTAATACAATTCACTGAGTCATTTTTATTTGTCATCAGAGAACATTTCTGAATTTCGATACATCGATTGAGAGCGTGCGATTGAGGCTCGGTGAGATATCTGGTAATGAATTTATAGAAGGAAGATGCTGAATTTGAAGAAGAAGCATTAAAATTGAAAGGAAGCGTTTAAAATTTAAAAAGGAGCATTAAAATTGAAAAGAAAGCATTAAAATTGAAAAGAAAGCAAAAAAATTGAAAAGAGAGCATAAAAATTGAAAAAAAAGCATTTAAATTGAAAATAAAGCATTAGAATTGAAAAAGAAGCATTAAAATTGAAAAAGAAACAACAAAATTGAAAAAGAAAGCATTAAAATTGAGAAGGAAGGACTATAATTAAAAAAAAGCGTTCAATGTCAAAATACACCGGAACACCGACTCTGACAAACCGATTCTATAGAGAAGCGTAATGTATTTATGGAAAGAAGACACTTAACTTGAAAGTGAATCATAAGAATTGAAAAGAAAGCATTAAAATTGAAAAGGAGGCATGTTATTTTGAAAATGAAACATTAAAAATGAAAATGAAACATTAAAAATGAAAAGGAGGCATTAAAATTGAAAAAGAAACTTTAAAATTGAAAAAGAAAGCATTAAAATTGAGAAAGAAGGACTATAATTGAAAATAAAGCGTTCAATGTCAAAATACACCGGAACACCGACTCTGACAAACCGATTCTATGGAGAAGCGTAATGGATTTATAGGAAGAAGACGCTAAACTTGAAGTGAAGCATTAGAATTGAAAAGAAAGCATTGAAATTGAAAAGGAGGCATTTTATTTTGAAAATGAAACATTAAAAATGAAAAGAAAACATTTAGATTGAAAAGGAGGTATTAAAATTGAAAAAGAAAGTATTAAAATTGAAAAGGAAGCATTACAATTGAAAATAGGGCGTTCCATTTCCAAATACACCGGAATACCGACTTTAACAAACCGATTCTATAGAGAAACTTAATAGATTTATAGAAAAAAGTTACGAAATTTGAAAGTGAAGCATTAAAATTGAAAATAAATCATTTAAATTAAAAAGAAGGCATTAAAATTGAAAAGAAAACATAAAAATTGAAAAAGAAAGCATTAGAAATGAAAAGGAATCACTACAATTGAAAGTAAAGCGTTCCATTTCAAAATGCACCGGAACACCGTCTCTGACAAACCGATTTTATGGTGAAGCGTAATGGATTTATAAATAAAAGATGCTTAACTTGAACGTTAAGTATTAAAATTGAAAAGGAATCACTAAAATTAAAAAGGAAGCATGTTATATTGAAAAAAAGACATTAAAATTGAAAAGAAAACATTTAATTTGTAAATAAAGCATTAAAATTGAAGAGTAAACATTAAAATTGTAAAAGAAATCATTAAAATTGAAAAAGAAATCATAAAATTGAAAAAGAAATCATTAAAATTGAAAAAGAAATCATTAAAATTGAAATGAAAGCACTACGATTAAAAATAAAGCGTTCCATTTCAAAATACACCGGAACACCGACTCTGACAAACCGATTCTATGGAGGAGCTTCTTGCAAAGAGTGGGAATGGATAGCGGGGCGTACAAGAACGCGAAAAGTGACGCGCGCAGCATCTCTACTAACTTGTAGCTCTTGCCCAACCATGAGACAATTTACGCCATCTAACTTATAATACGGAAGCTTCGAAAAAGCGCTTATGATAAACTCCTTACTTAAATTGGCGCCTGCGCATAAATGTGAAAAAAAGAGAAATCAAAATCGTTTTATCTCTTTTTTTCCGAAGTTACTTGCGCTCTTGTTCACATTTCTGCGCAGGCGCAAATAAGGAGCCTATCATAAGGCGTTTATTCAAAGTTTCCGTATTGTTAGGCAGATGGGGCAAACTGTCTTATAGTAGGGTAAGAGTTACAAGTTAGTACTGACGCTGCGCGCGTCACTTTTCGCGCTCTTGTACCCCCCGCTCTTCAACCACACTCTAGCCAAACATGTCCTCCACTCAATCGGTTTTTCAGAATCGGTGTGCCGGTGTATTTTGAAACGGAACGCTTTATTTCTAATTCTGGTGCTTCTTATTCAACTTTAATGCTTTCTTTTTGTAATGCTAATGTAATTTTGTAATGCTTGTTTTCAATTGTAATGCTTCTTTTCCAATTTAAATTATTTCTTTTCAACTTTAATGATTCTTTTTCAATTTAAATGTTTTCTTTTCAATTTAAATGCTTTCTCTTCGATTTTAATGCTTTCTTTTTCAATTTAAATGCTTTCTCTTCGATTATAATGCTTTCTTTTTCAATTTTAATACTTCTCTTTCAATTTTAATGCTTCCTTTTCAAGTTGAGCATCTTTCTATAAATTCATTACCCTCCTGGATAGAATCGGTTTGTCACAATCGGTGTTCCGGTGTATTGTGAACGGATTTCGAAAATTTCTTTTTGCAACTGAACGCTTTATTTTCAATTGTAAATAAAAAATTATAATTGAAAAGAAAGCAATTAAATTGCAAGGAGGAAATTAAAAGGAAAATTTTAAAAATCGGAAAATTTTTGGATTTTGCTGGTATTTTTGATACGTACGTTTTCAAAACGTTTTCTTTCCTTGAAAATGAAACCCTTGTCAAATGTTGATACTCGAGTGGCTTTTGTTGGCATATCTTAAATTCAATTGAGTGGCATAATCGATTATCAAGTTGACTAGTTCGAGTAGTCACGAGAGGATATATTAATTACACAGACGCAAAAAAATTGTCTTTGCCTACACTACTCTATTTTTTGATGTATTTTTTCACTGAATCCGAAATCAAAAATATCAAAGTTTGTTTAATATGAAAAAATATTTGATTCGACCAAAATTGATCCAAAAGGAAAACGTTTCGCGAGAAATAATTTTTAAAATTAATATCGATATTTTTAATTTGAAATATTTAGTACTAGAAATACTCGATAATTTTTGAATTGTTTTGAATTGGTATTTTGTTAATAGAAAAATTGTTTTGCATCTGAAGAACCTTTAATCGTTTTGGCAGATCGTGACACCTGTGCGTCACAGGCCAATGTGCCCGAGTTGGCTACTGTACAATTTGACACTCGTCTTGATACTATTTTTACAACTTCGATGCTCGATTTAGCAAGCAGATTTAAAAGTTATGTCACGATTATAAGCAATGTCTAAATCTTTCAATGAAAAATTTTACCGCATTTAGAAAAAAAAATTTTTTTATGGAAATTCTGTAAATTTTCTCATCTATAAAAATCTATAAATCTGAGTCGCATTTTGTGCTATTATATTCATTCTGGTCTCAATTTACTCAGAATAAAACACTCTACAAAAGTGTCCATTGAGGCGAAAGTGTAACTCGCACTGTTGAGCTGGTACGGGTCACTGAAGACAATTTTGACCAAAAATTGGCGTTTTTTTGTAGTTATCTTCAAAATTATTGATTTTTTCAAAAAAATGTAAATGAAAAATTTGTTGGAAATCTAATTTTCTATAAAAAGTTCCCACAGACCAAATCGCTAAAATTAATATTTCTTGAGATATTAGAATTTATCTAATGAGTTTTGTAAAATTGTTGCGGCTTATCGAATGAAACGTTTGAAATGGTTGTTATTTCATAGTGTATCACTTTATATTTACTTTATATTTAAAGTTTATTAAGTATTACGTGTATTATATGTATATATATAATATATTACTTTTCAATATTATAGGTATATGTTATATCACTTTTCAAAAATTAATATAGTGCGAAAGATGAAAAATCCATAGTTTTGAAATTTAAATGATTAATTGTGTTATAACTAAGGCGCATTTTCAGCTATCATTTTGGTCTTGGTCTGAATATAATCAAAATAAAATATGCAACAAAAGTGTGCATTGGCGCAAAAATCTAAATTGTACTGATTCGACTAGCCGCAAAAATTGCATACTATTCATTAGTAAAATTCTAATATCTCAAAAAATACTAATCAAAGCAATTTAGTTTACAGGACCTTTTTTGTAGGAAATTGAATTACGAACAAAAATGTCCTTTACCTTTTTTTGATAAAAATAATTATTCCAGAGATAACAGCAAAAAAACGTTAATTTTTGTTAAAAATGATCTTTAGTGACCTGTACCAACTCGTTAGTACGAGTTACACTTTCGTTCCAATGGACTTTTTTCTAGAGTGTTTTATTCTGAGTAAATTGAGACAAAGAACAATGCAATAGCACAAAATGCGACTAAGTTATAGAAATTTAAAAAAAATCGGCAACTCCTTAAAAAAAAAATATGCCGATTTACGTAAATTTTAGATGGAAAATCTTTTTATACTTTGGGAATCTAAAAACATATTAAAAGCTGCAACTTTCAGGGAAATTTTTTTTCTACATGTTCAAAGAAATTTTAGGTTAAAACTAAAAAAAAAAAAAAAAATTTAAAAAGTCTTAAAACATCACGCTAAATGACGTATTATTAAAATTAATGAATTTATCAGTACCATTACACATTATTAACCACGAAACGCTTTTCTTGGTCAGTTGAAGAATAGAATTTTTCGTGGTGAGCGCAGCCCACGCAGAAAGAGCAAGTGACGTTTCAGGGACGCTTTGGTAGTGTCGTCCTAACGACCTTAAGCTGACCCTGAGAGGTTGAAAAGCAGAAATTGCAAAATGGAAATTATTGCCGAGTTACAGATAAAGGTACCTATTGGACTTAAAATTCAAACGGGCACTTTATAAAGTCTCGAGTAAATTTGAAATTCACGAGTAAAACTTATTTATAGAAGGAGCAGCGTTGAAGAACAAGTCACGCTGTAATTTTGCGTGCAGTATTTAAGGCTGATTATCGGCCGAGGATATCATAATGTGATCAAGTGTATTGACCAAATTACAACTTTTTACCGCCTCTGGCAACTTTGAATAAACTATTTTCTCGCTACGGGGATGTCACGCAGACGCAATGAATACACAATAAATAGCCTTTCGTTGCAACGTGTTTTTGTTGCTTAAAAAAAAAGACAAGAAAGTGGCATCACGCACATCCTGCAACGTGCGTCAACTGTGCATCTCAAGAAGCTGAAAACTGACCTAAGTGAAAAAAAAGATTGTATTCATGTTGGGATTTATTAAAGAAAAATATTTCAAGAGAGAGAAATTTTCAGGAAAAAATGAGGATAGTGTGTCAGAGAATAGAAGAAATAGACGAAAAGTAACAAAAAGTAACAAAAGTAACAAAAAAGCAACAAAAAGTAACAAAAAGTAACAAAAGGTGACAAAAAGTAACGGAAAAATAACGGAAAATGCCAAAAGAAACGAAGAGTAACAAAGAGCAACGAACAACAATAAAAAGTAACGAAAAGTAACGGAAAGTAACGGAAAATACCAAAAGTAACGAAGAGTAACAAAGAGCAACGAACAGCAATAAAAAGTAACGAAAAGTAACTAAAGCCAAAGTATTCAACAGTAACGAAAAATAACAAAACGTAACAAAAAGCGACATAAAAGTAACGAAAAGCAACGTAGAAGTAACAGAAAATAACAAAAAGTAACGAAAAGCAACAAAGGGTAACAAAAGACAAAGTAGAAGTAACGAAAAGCAACTCAAAGTAACAGAAAATGACAAAAAGTAAGAGAAAGCAACGAACAGTAACACGAGGCAACGCAAAAGTAACATTAAATAATAAAAAGTAACAAAAAGTAACAAAAATAACAAAAAGGAACCAAAGACAAGAAAAAGTAATAAACAGTAACGAGAAATAAAAAAACGAAACAAGGAAGAATGTAAAAGTGAAAGATAGCAAAGGAGAAGTAACAGAAATAACAACAAGTAGAAAATTATTCATTTCATGAAAATTTTGCTTCCTTATAGATGGATTTTTCACAAAAATCAACCTTTAACATTTTTTAATAATTCAAAA
>WNHD01008431.1:0-15329 GCA_011057455.1 Ganaspis sp. Gsp50
AAAAACCATAAGGACATCTTATTTTATACACATTCTTACCTAAGTTACCAGAAAATAGCCAAAGGAAGCTTTTGACCTTTAGATGACCTTATTATGACCTATGTATGTCGATTAAAAAAATGGTCAGGATCTATTCTGACGTAAAATGTTTCGCTCTTTCCGAATCCGGAGTCAAAAAAATTTTATCACTTGAATAAAGGTCTTTGACCTTCATTTGACCTTTACCTCAACGTGATGGGGTTAAATGGACACCGGCATCGTGATCAGCGAACCCAAAAACCTAAAGGTCAACTGGTTTGAGTTATGTTCCACCTCAAATTCATTTTGTGGCCCTGTGTAATACATGATCCGTTCACATTCAACAAAATTCCGATTGACCAATTTAAATATCAACTTGTAATAAAGTATAAAATTTAGTGCATGAAGTAAAGTTTGTCTTGAACTTCTTCCATGTTGAATATCTGCAAATTGAGACCAAAATTGAAAATCGATAAGAAGCCACATTTATAGAAGCAGAAACAGGGACAACACAAAACCGTTAGGACGGTACGTACATTTCACATTGAATAGAAATTCTATTGAAAACTACAGTTTCAAATTACTATGCCGTGTCATTATGGGTTCCAAGTTCGCCAGAAACTTCCGTGTAAATAGAACTTATGCACCGGTAAGTTTATCTCATTCTCCGAGAAAGATGTATACAAGATAATTTTCGTATTTTCTGTATAACGCTAGAGGAGAGAAATAAACTTTCGTATTATAGGAATTTCAAAGACTTGATAGAATTTCTCGGGATTATTGTAATCAAGATATTCAAAATAAATTAAATTGTTTTGTGATGCTGTAGTAATACATAAAACCATGTAAGATACTTTTAGAATTACCTATAGATAATAACTGTAACCAATTGTAATAATTTAAAATTACTAACTTTTAATAGTAAAATTTATCACACAAAATTTCAACTATTTAATTTTTTTATATGTAGTCTCTTTGTATTTTTACACTTTTTTATCACCTTCACTTTTTTTACAATTTCCTCAAGAATGTTCCCTCTCGACATTTAATTAATGGGATTCGATCACATAGAAACTCGTAACTAACGATTTTCCATAGATTTGATCAGTCTGAGTCTTCGAAATCTCTCCAATTGATTTTAATACCTACCTGCACTTTCGACGGATTGTCCAATTCGTTAATTCGGAAAAGGCCACCATCTGTGAAATCCCAGGAAATCGAACATTGCGACTTCCGTAAGTAATGAAACATTCTACAACCTTTCTATTGATTAGCATATAAAATAAAGACTAACTTAATTAAATTTATTCATTTTGTAATCTTTAGGTGAGACGAGACAAATTAATTATTTAGATAATTTATCTTCATTTTTTATTCGAGGAAAAATTAAATGAATGACTTCTATTAAACAACAAATCGAAAATTTCGTTAGATTTACTTTCAAAGCATATCCTGCTCCAAAGTTTTTCTATTACAAAACAAAAATAAGAATGTAAATCAATTGAGTAGCTAAGTTAGTTAAACTTATGATAATAATAGATTTGATGATAATAATAATAGATATAAATTTAAGTAAAAATATGACATATTTTTCTAAAGGCAACTATTTTCACGAGAACGTAGATATAACAATTTTCATACTTAAAAATTATAAATGTTTCCTGAGAATTTTATATTTCTTGTAGAGAAAACATTTATTCTTGGGATTTTTAAATTAAAACTAATTATAATGCAGCGTTTAGGCATAATGAAATGAAAAATTATGGAAGAAAAGTGTGAAAATCTGAGTCTCATTGAATTGAACAGCGGACGTTTGTAGGATTAAGGGAGAATTATGTTTTTATCTCCCTCTCACTTCGTTAACGCCGTCTCGTGAGCTGGCACCTCTGAAAGAAGAATCATATCAAAAGTATGAAAGACAAAGAGAATAATGAAAACTAAAAACAGAAACTGTTAATTGTAACTCCATTTAAAATTGAAATTCCACGTTCATATAAAATTATTTTTTTAAAAATGTAAATTTATTCATGAAAGTAGAAATTTAAATTAGCATGTTTCAACAAGCCGAGTCAAAATTTAACTCCTACTTAATTGTAAGCCCTGGCAATTCTGCGCCTGCTGTGGTCCTACGAAGTGGCAGTTATTTCCAAATCTTCCACTTTTAGGTTTTAGGTAGGACTTGATAAAGTTGATCAAACATTGTAATAATTAATTTTCATTTCTTGTCTGGTTTTATTGAAATGCTGTTAAGAATAATACACGTAGTCTTAAATAAACTATAACGTGATATTTTAACTTTATTATCCCGTGTAGAAATTTTGTCATGGCCCTGACCGGGCCCAGGTAGGGCGTCCCCAATTAGGGAATGAAACGCACGGCTCGATCAGGGCCACACCGGAAATGTTATGGCCATGTCAGGCCCTGATCTGGTCTGTGTTTCATTCCCTACTTGGACCGTAATCGGGAAATTTCTACACGGAATACTGTTTGATAACCTAATAAATCTGTAACACTAATCGAATAACTCCCAGAAAATCAATAACCAACATATAAATAAAATAGAGATTAGATCAAAAGTAAACACCCAATTATACATGCTACATATGCAATCTAGTTCTATTAGTTTGCCTAGGCGATCCTCGGTTAGGCGCCAGACAATTTTTGTTTCACCAGTATCATCAACCGGAATATACCAAAATTCACAAAATCCTAAAATTACGAACTAAACAAGAAAACTTAATTAAGATCGAGTAAGCAATACCATTTTTTAACCAGACTAATAGCTCGTGCCGGAGCTACTTATTTGTGCAGGCACTGCTTCACCTGTAGACTCACAGGTAGCGTAACTAGTATCAAAATCGGCTTTTCACTTTAAATCTTAAATTCAATATCAGCTCGGACCAGATTATCCCACGGAGTTACTTTTCCTCGAATTCCGCTACAAAACTTAAATTTTAAAATACTTAAGGCTTCCCCACAATAAGGGTACTTCCTCAATGTAGGTTTGGCAAAAACGAGGACTTCTCTATCATGACAGTGTCATGGTTGCCATGATAAAACCTGTCAATCCAAAAACAAACAAAACAAATTTACGAAATTCTTATAGTTGGAGCGCCAACATTTCAGTTGGACTTCTGTCAATCAAAGGGGACAATAAAAAATACTCAATATCTTATTTAGTTCGAACTTATTCTGGCCTAAGCTTTAAATTACAAAATTAGATTTAAATAAACAAAGAGAAAACATACTCAGCTTAGTGCTTTTGTGACGTAAGTCATTCTTTGATAGAAATAACGTCACAGAACATACAGAATATATTACAGTGATAAAGATAATTAAATTTCATACCGTATGCATAGAAAACGTTGGTTTCTCTGCATCAAAATAGTTTAGAAAATGTCACATTTCCAAAAAGAGTCAGATAATAAATCAGTTCCACCAATATGAAGACGAGCTACATTCTCGCATAGTTGTCCACCATTGAAAATTCAGAGTTATATTGTCACACTACTTTCTCTAACAGTTTGCGCGGAAATACCCGAAGGTTGATTGGACCCGAAGTCACTTGAGTAGACATAACTCCATCTTTAACCTCCAGTTTCTAAAGTTTGCTAATAAATGTCCTGACTGTTGTGATCTCTTGCCATCTCCTTGTATATATTGTTTGATTTGTTTTTGAGTCAAATTTTGATCTTTACGATCAAAAAGAAGAAATGAACGCCAATATAAATTTGGATGATGAAAATGCTAGAATACCCGAAGAAGTGCTTGAAAATTACGAAGCTGTTGCATTGAATTTATTGCCAACGAAATCGAAAAAAATATACTCAATCGTACGAAAATTTTCAACGTTGGAAGGCAGAAAATTACATAACCTCATCTGTTGAAAAAGTGTTATTAGTTTAATTTAACAAACTGGCAGAAAAGAAGCAGTGGAAATCCTAGACTTTATGGTCTCAGTGGTCAATGCTGAAAACTATGTTAAATCTAAATGAAAATATTAATATTAACATGTACATGAAATTGAAATCATTTTTGAAACAAAAGAGCGTCAAATATCATCCTAGAAAGTCTAAAGTGTTTACACCAGAAGACGTGCGGAAATTCTGTAACGAAGCTCCGGATAATGAATTTCTGGCCACAAAGGTTATACACCCACCTGCATAAATGCTGTCCTTCCGATTTGTAGACCTTTAGGAGAAGTCGTCGTTTTTCTGCTATAATCACATTAGTTCATCACATATGATGTAGACATATGTCACGAACTAATAAAATCCAAGTAGAAGTACAACCACTATTCCTAGAGATCTGCAAACCAGAAGGACAGCATTTATGCATCTGGGTGTATACTGTCATTTATATAAATGATTTCAATTAATTAGTGTCAAACTAAAACAAAAAGTAAAACCAAAATTTAGTTTTGATTCAATATTTTATTAATTTTATTCAACATTTTAATTATATATTTTATTAATTTTTAATTCTCAAAAACGTTTAGTATCTGCACATAACCGCTTATATATAAATTTTAATGTTTTTAACAGCAACTAAAATTTATTTGTAAACATTCAATAAAAATTGTTCCATAAATTAAAAGAAACAAAGCAAAACATTTAAATCTTATTATTCAATATAACAAATTATCATATGAAAGGGTTTTTTCAGAAAATTGTCAAATGCTTATTTTAAAATTTAATGAATTTAATTTAAAATGAACATAAATACTAAAAAGAAAAATGTACATTTCCTACAAATGAAAGTTCATAACTTTGTAGTGATAATTTTAGTTATATTTTTAATTGCTGTTGAAAATTACTTTTAATTTTTGAAATTATATCAGGTGGTTAAATATTAAATGTTAGAAAGCTTGAGATTATTGTTACATCATTTTTTATTTGAAAAAATGTATTTACAAAAATATAAGTCTACATCTGCTTTAAAATCTCGAGGTTTCTCTGATTTTTGGATTTCTGTGCGGACTTCGAAGAGAGAAAATAGTAAATATTCAAATCAGTCTTATCAAGGAGGAAGATTCGACTCCTTTTGTAAATGTCCCAGAAACTAAAAACCATCAACCAAAATCTTTTGCCATCGTACCTTCATTCGTGAATATTGTAAAAAAGTATCAGGCTATGAGAGCTTATAATTGTCCTACAACAAGATTTTTTAAAATTACCGTGATGGTAAGTTTACGGTCCATCCTATTGGCATTAACAAAATCGGAGGAATGCCAAAGACAACAGCGGAATACTTAGGTCTGCCTGATCCAAAAAAGTTCACCGAGAACTCATTTCGTTGGACATTGGCGACTATTTTAGTTAATCTCGTCCAAAAGTAATTATTAAAAAGATTAAAAATGTAAACTTGATTTTTGAGCAGTATTGTTTTATATGCAATAGTATAGAAGATAAATGACTTGTTAAAAAACAAAGTTTATGTTCCTCTAAGAGATAATTTTATCTTTTGAATAAAAAACCAAATTCATATCTTTCTATCGCTTTATGTACATTTAAGGATTAAATAAAATTTCCAGTAATTATAAATTATAAAAGGAACAAACAGAATAAATAAATATTCAGTGAGTGAATACATATTTATTACTGACTGTAGTCTAGTCTAATTTCTTACTAATAGTAAAAGTTAAATTTTAAATTATAGGTTCAGTTATTTTCCTAATCCTTTCGATTGTCTTCTAAAAATAACTTGGCGCTAGCTTCATGAATAATTAATTACCTTAAAAATAAGCCAAGAAACCAAAAACAAGTATAAGAATAAAATCTGGTTACAGTACATAAATTCTTGTATTTTGTCTTCAAGAGTCTATTCCTTTTTTAGGTAAAATCAAATGTCAATTTACTCTAAAACAGAAATATTCTTTAATGAAGTTCAAATTATTCAAAACTATTCTAGACAACTTTAACTAATGATTTATTTCCTATTTAATAGATTTGCTCTAGGAATAGAAAGAGAGAAATATTTCAAATAGTGCTATGAACTTTTCACTCTTTGTCCAGATCGAGTTGGTACTCGTAGTGAATTCGTTGTCGAATAAATGATGGTGTTATTTGAATAATGCTTCTGTCCGGTTGAATTGCTGCGGCAAACATTGATCCTCGCGCTTATTGCTCCTGTTCGGCGCAAATGTGGTGCTTATTTTGTTTACCGCTACTCCCTTCTGTATGTAGATTTCCGTTATTTCAACCTACACGCTCATATTATGACCACACGCATTCAAATCGTTGGCAATTGACTTGTAGATGCCCTTTACATTATTAAAAGTTAAGTACCTCGAAACACAGGGAAATAAAAGTTGAAAGTCAGTTATTTGATACCGGAGAAAATGGAGCAAACTCGTTTTTTGAAATAAAAGTCCTCTCAATCAATAAAGCATAATAATTTTCGTGTAGTCTTTTTTTTGAATCACTGCTGGATCGGTGCAATCACTGTATCTCTCAATGGTGGTTTTCTCGATTCACGTTTATTTCTATCACATACGAAGCGTATTGAGCACTTTAAAAAGCCCCAATTCGCAAGCAACTGAAGCCTTAACTTTCCACTCGTTTGGTCACTGAAACGTTAAAATACTCAATTTTTTGTTCAACATTTCCAACAGCGGAAAAACTAGTTAAATCTTTTTAAATGACAAGAATTCATTGCTATTCATGTTTATTGAGAGCATTGAAAAAGTCTACATTGAAATTAATTTAAAAATACATTTATAAGCCTTAAGTTTATAAATTACAATTTGCATTTTAAAATAATTAAGGATAATTTTAAGATTAAATGAGAGAAGAAAATGCGAATGACACACATGACGAATTTCTTCACAAGTTAAACGCGACTTAGAACTCAGTCGTTACTTATTATTCGAAATTAATTTTCTTGACTTGTACAACTGCAACGGCAGTGACAGGCTAAATGCACAAAGTTTTGCACAAGCCACAATCGCAGGAGGAAACAATGTTCCTTCTTGGTCTTAACTTCCTTGTGAAAGCACCGAGGCGAGCCACAGATTCATACAACTATGGCGCACAAAAGAAAAACTGTGAAACAAAATAATCGAAATTCATTCAAATTACCTACTTTTTATAAACCATCAAATTATATTGGTTTCGTATCCCTCATGTAAAAATGTTGAATTAGTATAGCTAGTTAATTAAATCGTGATTATTCTTTCACTAAAAAAATCTATCCAAATTATATAATTTTATTATGAATATTCGTACTTGACATGTTCCGCTATAACTTTAACATATTGATTTTTTCGAATTTTGGATAACTTTTAGTATAATCTGCAAAACTGGAGATTTTGGATTGTATATGATATTCTTAATAAGCTTTAGTTTCCAATATTAGCTTTCTTGTTCGTTTTTAATAATTTCTGTAAATGATTGCAGATATGAAGAACTCATGTATTAATCAATATTAAATAATTATTATTGTTGTTTAAAAATTTTTAATATTTATTAGTATTATTATAGTAAGGTAATTATTCTCAATTAGTCAAACTTCATATGTAAATTAGTATCTTTTGAAATTAAATTAAATTTGATAACTGGTTTAATCAAAATTTTCTTCTAATTGCAAGGAATGTTTCTCGACAAGTAGATATTGGCGATAACACAAACAACTACCCTACAAACAACTGAGAGCTGTCAACCATTAATAACTCTTAGAGAACAGATCGTCCTCTATTTTGAACATTGCTATCTAATTCCTGCATTCTCAAAATATCCTGGCTAATCGACCCTATAGCAGCAGAAAATCAATTGTCCAAATACCAGTACTGCCGCATAACAGAAGAGGGAAGAACTTTACGAGGCAAACAGAATTGAATGCAAGACAGATTCCTCTAGTACAACAGGAAAACATTCCTCATGAAATTTATCCCAGATAGAACACATTGCTAAAAAATTCATTGTTGACTAAAACAAAAATGTTAACAATTGAAATCATCTTCTAAAAAAATTAATGGATTCAGAAAGAACGTTTAAATATAAATTATTTAGCAATTGAGTGTTCCGATCAAATAACGCGACCGACGCGCGAACTTGTCTTTTTCTACTTACAATGTTAGTCAGACAAAGCATTAGTTTTCGTGCTTCGTCTGACTCGAACTGTAAGTAGAAAACAAGAAGTTCGAGCGTCGGTCGCGTTATTTGATCGGGACCTTATGTTAATGTAGTGTAACCAGATTTTATTTATTTTATAATTATTCTAATCTTATTCTAATCGCTGGTTACTTGGTGTAATTTTTATTATTTTCTTTCTTTTATTATATTTTTGTAATTTTAATACTAGCGCCGAGTTATTTTTAACGAAAGAAACGGGGAAATAACTAAACCTGAGTTGACAGAAATTATTACTTTACTTTAAATTCTAATTTTTATATTTTATGCCAAACTATGCTCAATCAAATGACGCGGAGAGCGTCGGGGAAAGGAAAAATAACACTGATTCCAATTTTACGTACTTTAATTAACTTAACAAATTGTTAACAATAATTGCATTTACTCCTTAATTCATAAGTTCAGAGAACATTCTGCCACAAGGCCGAACAATAGTTCGCGCACTAACACTTGAGTTCTGAGTTGATTGCTTTTGATTCACCATCAATGTGGAGACAGCTCCACATCATTTTATAGTCATCTTTTTGACCCTTTAACGCCCAAATGTGCCAAATTTATTACTTTAGTTTGAATCTGTAAAATCGAAGGAAACTGTAAAGTTAAAAATTCAAGAAATTCGTTAACGACTGTTTTTGGGGTCGCTCTTTTGAATGACGTGGTCAAAAATTTCAAAAAATAAAAATTTACCCCTCCTTTTTTGAAAAAATATAGTTTTTTAGATGCAGTTATTTTTAAATTGCTATTTTTCCTGTGATATTAATTTTTTCTGGTCATCCAATGTCTCCAAATTATGTTGCCAATTGCCGTCCTTTAAGAAAAAATTGAGTGGTTTGACAACTCTAGGCTGATGTGTCAGCCGAATAATACTCGGCAAATTGTGCCATTTAATTTACAATTTTCGCTTTTTTATTGTTTTTGACTTAACCTAAAAACTTGTCATTTCATTCGCATCATATTTTCTGTTAATTTATTCTAAAACAAGAAACCATTAATGTTTGTTTCCCCTTCTCTGCCAACTTGTCAAACCGGCGAACTATGACAAATTCAAAACTACGTAAACTAATTCCCCTTTCCACACGCACTGAATCATCTTTCAACCTGTAGTCTTCGAGGAGTGAGGTCGCCCCTACGCACATCTTCTCCTGAGACCTTGGATGAAGCTCCTCTCTGGAACTTCGTGGGATCATCGCTCTGGTACTCTAATTTCGGATGCGAGTCCCGATTTTCACAGGAATACCAAAGACATCATCAGCTCCTGACCTGTGTTTATAAACTGTAAAATTCGCAGTCCGCGCCATTTTGAAAATTAGACAATGGAGGTTGCCGCCTTATCATCGAAGTGACCGGCCGACCACTGACTAATTCGAACATTACACCAACAGTCGGTATTAGTGCAAGTTCTAAAATTCAACACGGCGATTTTAACGTCGTGCGTCAGGAAGCGGACTCTTTGCTTGAGCCGCTCACTCTCTTCTTGTTATGCTTCTTGGCAGCACTCTCGTTTTGGAGTTTAATCTAGCAACTTGTTTCCTAGACTTCTTCAATTTTAACTGGTGAACAAAATCATGGTGGGACGCGGAGACTACCGAGGATGACGCCGAATTACGGGTGAGCTCCTCTAATAAAAATTTGAATTAAATAAGAAATGGTCTCCTGCAAACTTAGTAGAATCAGTGTTCGCGAGTGACTAAAAACGCTTTAACAGTTATTTCGTTATTTTAATTCGGGCCCTTAGTCCGAATTTGCCTACTCAGGCATTTGGCCTTGTAATTCCTATAATATTAATTTTATTAAATTAAGTGTTTTCTTTCTTCATCACTAAACAGTGTTGTTTAAATGTGTTTCCTGATTTTTCTGCTGCTCCCCTCCCCGACGCTCTCCAATTAGAATATTGAGCATAGTTTGTCAATTCAAACTAAAAGGAAATAAATTGTAGTAAATCAAATTCCTGTTTAGTTATCTTCCGGAGCTTCACGAAAAGATAACTTGGCGTTTTCTAATAGTTAAATTTCAAGAATGAGCCAATAACCAATTATTAATCAATAATCTTAATCAATTAAAATTAAATTAAAATAATTAAAAAAATAAGGCTATAAAAGAAATTAATAAAATAATAAAAGAATTGGTTATAGTTATAAGTCATGTTATGATGTGACATCCTGGTTAATCCTTCTCGCCTCTGAAATCGACCGAAATCAAGTCTTCTCAGATTTAAATAGTTCTTATTATCAATGTAAAATACAATATTTTTGAAACATATTTACTCCTTCTTAATACTTTTTAGTCTTTCTAATTCCAGGTCTTATTAGATTTTAAATTTCTGTTTTTCAATGCTGCTCATTGTACGGAACAAGTACAAAAGGGTCTTACGCTAAGAGCAGTCCTATTAGAATTTATAACTTAAAACCACTTTCACTCAATCTTGCCAATAGGGTCCTAGGACAGGAATTTTTGTACACCTGTTTTCTGGCACCTCCAGCAAGAACATTAAAAGTTCTCGTCACAATTTACTACGGAAGCATACGCACTTCTCCTGTGAAGCGCCAGCCAAACGAAGTAAAAAAATCAAACATTTTGCAGGTATAAAATTGATTAAACAAAATATACTCGCAAAAGGAATTTAATGAAAATAATTCATTTTTAGAATTTCCGAACTTTTAGCAATTTATATGGTTTAAAATCGAGTTTGGCTTTATGATGCGGTTTATACTTTTATAATAAATTTAAGCTATACATTTTAAATACAGTTGTTTAAATTATTTCAAGACCCTGTCATAGCTAAACTTTTAATTTTATTATATTAGCTTAACTATAACGGGAAAATAGGAAAAGTCGTGGGTAAGATTTATTGAATAATAATAAAGACATTAACTAAAGTTACAGTATTATTAAAATTATTAACTAACCACTTAAAGTTAGCGACGAATCTAGAATAATGTTGCAGAAATTATTACATAAACATAACAATATATTTGATTAAATTAAACACTTTATATGAAAATCAGCATCAGATTTACAAATGAACATAGTTTTCATTGTAGAAAGAATTAACATCTGCTGTACTTTATCGAAGAATGCGGAAACTTAATGCTGGGTACAATCATATGTAAATAATTAACTTCGAAAAGGTACTTTGGAGGATTTTACAGAAACCTCTATTAGAGATTTTACTTACAATTAGTAATTCCAGAGGAACATCTATAGAAGTCTTATGTGGAATTTCTATATGGAGAAAAAAAACCTACCTATCTACCTACCTACTTACCTACCTACCTACCTATCTACCTACCTACTTAGCTACCTACCTACTTACATACATACCTAACTACCTACATACCTATCTAACTACATACCTAGCTATCTTTCAACATTCCTACCTACCTACATATCAATCTACTTACCTACCTATCTACATACTTACCTACCCACCAACTCACCTACCTACCTATCTACCTACTTACCTAAATGCCTACCTACTTACCTACCTATCTACCTATCTACCTATCTACCTACTTAACTACCTACCTAACTACTTACCTACCTACCTCCCTAACTACCTACTTACCTACCTCACTACCTACATACCTACCTACCTCTTTACCTACCTACCTCTTTGCCTACCTACCTATCTACCTATCTATCTACGTACCTACATATCTACCTACATAACTACCTACTTAGCTACCTAACTACTTACTTACCTACCTAACTACCTACGTACCTACCTATCTACCTACTTACCTACCTACCTTTCTTGGATCCAGCGCGGATTTCACAGTTAGTAGAATCTCCGAATATGATAGGTAGGTAGGTAGATAGGTAGGTAGGTAGGTAAGTAGGTAGGTAGCTAAGTAGGTAGATAGGTAGGTAAGTATGTAGATAGGTAGGTAAGGAGGTAGATATGTATGAAGGTAGGTAGGTAGATAGATAGTTAGGTAAGGAGGTAGGTAGGTAAATAGGTACATAGGTAGGTAAGTAGGTAGTTAGGTAGATAAGTATGCAGATAGGTAGGTAAGTAGGTAAGTAGGTAGGTAAGTAGGTAGATAGGTAGATAGATACGTAGGTAGATAAGTAGTTAGGTAAGAAGGTAGGTAGGTAGGTAGGTAGGTAGGTAGTTAAGTAGGTAGTTAGGTAGGTCATTAAGTATGTAGATAGGTAGGTAGGTAGGTAGGTAGGCAGGTAGGTAGTTAAGTAGGTCAGTAGGTAGTTAAGTAGGTAGATATGTATGAAGGTAAGTAGGTACATAGATAGTTAGGTAAGGAGTTAGGTAGATATGTAGGTAAGTAGGTAGTTAGGTAGATAAGTATGCAGATAGGTAGGTAAGTAGGTAAGTAGGTAGGTAAGTAGTTAGATAGGTAGATAGATACGTAGGTAGATAAGTAGTTAGGTAAGAAGGTAGGTAGGTAGGTAGGTAGGTAGGTAGTTAAGTAGGTAGTTAGGTAGGTCAGTTAAGTAGGTAGTTAGGTAGGTCAGTAGGTAGTTAAGTAGGTAGATAGGTAGGTAAGGAGGTAGATATGTATGAAGGTAAGTAGGTACATAGATAGTTAGGTAAGGAGTTAGGTAGATATGTAGATAAGTAGGTAGATAGGTAGATAGATAGGTAGGTAGGTAAAGAGGTAGGGTAGATATGTATGTAAGTAGGCAGAAAGGTAGATAGTTAGGTAGGTAAGTAGGTAGGTATTTAGGTAAGTTGATAGGTATGTAAAAAGGTAGGTAGGTATGTAGTAGGTTAGGTAGGTAAGTAGGTAGACAGGTAGGTAAGTAAGCAGTTGGGTAGGTAAGTAGGTAAATAGGTAGGTAAGTAGATAGGTAGATAGGTAGATAGATAGGTAGGTAAATACGTAGGCAGGTAGTTTACATTACAGACTTTACATGAGAGAAGTTATTATTTGAATTTCTTATGAAAAATTAGCTTTTTAAATTATTTTAATCGTTATTTAAAAAAGTATCTGTAAAGAAAAAAAATAAAACTATGATTTAATTTGTTTATTAAGTTAATTTTAATTTTCCGCTATATTCTTGATTTTTAGAACAGAATTTCATGCTTATATTATTATGGAAATACGCTAAAATTTCTAGACTATTTTTATTGAAAACCGCATACACTTTGTTGTGCTAAGTTAAAAGTCAAACCAATAAATCTTACTTATAACAGTGTCTTTTAACACAATTACCAAGATTCAGAGAGAAACTCTTTAGAACTCCTATTGTGAAAATGAAAAGTTCGTTTCGTTAGTTCTTTGAAGATTCCATTGCTTCTAGTCTTACTTTACCGTGTAAGAAACTAATTATTGTTGTCGTGCCTCTCCGCGAGGATCAGTTTTGCCCATCCTTTCTCTCTCTGTAATTGGATATCTTCCTATTGAAATTCAGGACCAAACTTACCTATCCACCTTCAGTACGTCTCTATTCCTTCACTTTACTCTTTCAACTACACCCCATACCCTTTCTATTTCCCTTTAACGCTTTCTTAGTTTTCCTGTTTGTTTTCCCTTCATCCTTTCAATTACAGTATGCTTTCTATTCTGCAATCTTCCTTATTTTCTTCCTTTTATGTACCCCTTCTTTAATAAAGAAATTCTTTTGTGTCGTGCTTCTGCACTAACAGACTTATGCTGATTTTAATGTTTAATTTATAATTGTGTAAATTATAGCAATATGTAACGTATTTTACGTTTCTAATATTTTTTAAAGAAAAATCATACTTAATACCGTTAGTCCTACAGTTCAAGAATTTCAATTTTTTTGGACATTTCTCTAAAGATTTAAAGATGCTGTTGGCCTCACTTTGCCAAACAATTGGGCATTACTCCAATTGAGAGAGGACTAGGAAATTAAACAAAGTTTTTAACGCAACAAGATTAGAAAAATAACAACAAGTACGCATGATAAGCCAAAGAGATTAGTCTCGCATAAAATAAAATCAACATGATTACTGAAACGCAATTATGTATCAAAATATATTTTAAGATTTCTTATACAAATTCACCAATTATTAATCTTCTTGTATATTACATTTTTTTCACTTTGCAGAATTCACCCTCAATGAATTTTCAGAACACCACGGGACAAAGCTTTTCTGTAAATTCATAACATCATTAGTGCAATTAATTGGAGAAAACATTTTAACATCATCCGCATATATTAAAAAGTCAACATCAAATAAACTTTTTACAGGATTAATTTAAATTAAAAACAATAATGGACCAAGATTAGATTCTTGATGCACTCCTGAAGAGGGAAAAAACTCGTTGAAGTAAAACCATTGTATTGAACAAAGTGTTCCTCTCTTGATAAATAAGATGTAATCAGAATTAACAGATTTACCGGTATTTCTAGGTCGCGTTATCTACTTAATAGTATGTTATGATTATCACTGAAAAAATCCTTAAAAGTGTCCGTAAATATAGCCACAATTCTGGCAATTTACGCAAATGACAAGAGCTCCTTTAAATAGAAAGACATACAAAATTCACGCGATGATATTTAAGTAAATAAATTATTTTTCATAACGACAATTGATTTAAATACTTCTTGGTCATAAGGCCATGTAAGATTGATCCACAGAATAAATTGCTAAAATTGAGCACAATAGGATTACCAATCTGATCTTTACTTGCATTCTGTCGTCATAATTAAAATCGAAAAATGTTATATTATTGTCAATCATTAAAATGTCAACACTTCTATATTACTAAAACAAAAAGAAGACAAATAAAATAAATTGAGCAATCAGAAGCATAAAACAAAATGCAAAAATATTCGCCCCTGATACTGGCGACATGCAAAGAGGTGACGATACGTCAATTTAATTTCCCGCATATGATAAGTGTGAAAAAAGCGCTGAGAGAGGATTACTTTAATGAAAATTCACTAACCCTTCCCTCAGTAACTTAGTTATGACAATTAGCCAACCGCCTGCGTTACCCCGACAAGAGTAATAACTGCAAACTTTGCATATACTAGAATTAATTAAACTTAAAAAAGGTAATAAAAGGAAAATATAATGTCAATAAAAAATAAAATCAAAACTACCGCCTTCATTTCTTTCAACTATTAGGGTGCGTTCAGGATTCCACTCGAGTGAATCCGTCAAGTGAATCTAGAAACTGGGTGGAGTTTAAGATAGTGAATGGTGGGAGCTTGCTTCTTCTGAACGGCCAAGGGTGAATACTTGGCGCG
>WNHD01008432.1:0-13574 GCA_011057455.1 Ganaspis sp. Gsp50
AATTTCGAATTTGACTTTTTCCCTTTTTTTGGTCTGTCTGACTACGTTCGGACTCCTGGCCGTGCGCAGATCGAGTTGTTGCACAGAACGGTTCAATTAAACTACTATTTTTTTAAAACAATGCTACAAGAAGGTTCTCCAAAAATGATTGTTTAACGTATGAAAATAAAAATTTTCAAAAAAAAGTCGCAACCGACTTAGTCCTAACAAAATGCTTCACTAAAAAATAATAACAGATAATGTACACACATTTTTAAAATAAATTTTTTAATAATTAACATTTTCTTTGAAACGAAACCCTTTTAAAAATTGCTAAAATAGCAAATTTTATGTAGTTTAAAAAGTAACTTTACCATAATATCAGTAAACTACATTATATTGTAATAATGATGTTAGTTTAGAATTTATTTTAAAAACTAAATCCTTTTTGCAATAAAATTATTTTTTTTACCTTTTATGGACAAAACTTTGTTCGGGTCCAGCATTTCTTTAGGTTTATGAACCTTTCCATTACGATTACTTCCCTGTCCACTGATAGTGCTTCTGCTTAGTAGGTCGTACCCAAAAACACCGACACATATATTTCGAAAAAAAGTCCTTCTGCTTTTATAAGTGACGCCGTTCATCGACAAAACATAGGTATCGTAAGATTCATATTTACAATTTAAGCAAACATATCTAAAAATAACATTTTTTTGTATTATGTAAAAAGATCGAAAAGACTTTTAAGAAAAACCAAAAAATTATTATCATTTTTAAAAAATAATTTGTGAGAAAGAAATAGGTACAATCATTATAATTTAGTAAGTATTCTTACTATTCATTGCAGCACATTTATTCATGGCCAATATCTGCCATCGTTCATTTAAATGTTTTATTCATTTTGAATCATTTTTGGCTTCAACTAATTGATCCTAAGTTTCTTGTAACTTTTCTCTTAATTTAGTTATAAGAGCGTCGATGTGAGTTGAGTCCTACTGTTACAGAGTTTTTTGGTTGAAACTATTTAATTTAAACTTTTCTCGACTGTCTTTATTTGTGACTTGAGTGATTAATGTGACTTCTTACATATGTGGTGTTTGTTTTGGTGACTATTTGTGAACTTTTTAACTGATTTGTGCGATCGCCTAGTGGATGCCATCTACTGACTATCTTTTAAAGGGTAATTGAGTTTTTAATCTATATAAAGGCATCCAGCTAGGATTTTCTTTATTGTTGGGATATCTAGAGTGTCTCGAAGGAGTACATGTACGTATTTTTAACAGTAAGTGTGTTTTATCGCCGATTTGGATAATTTTTCTGGTGTGATCGATCAATTTCTAATGTGACTGTACAGCTTTTCGATTCTATCATAGGAAATTTTTGTGTACAACGGTACCATCACATGTCTATCAATACGTAGTAAAGTGTTTTTCTTTCCGTTCACATCTACTTTCCTTCTCAACCATGAGTCAAACTGCCCATACGTCATCACTCCAAATCCAACCGGCGACTGCACAACTGGAGAGTGCTGAGTTTTCAGAATCATCAAATATACCATGTGTACTCTCTGTGATAATAGAGTAATTAAATCACTTCTATGACTTAGTGTAAAAAACCGTACCATCCAGCATGTGCTAATACAACCGTATTTTACAGATCGGTGGACTAAAGAAATGTTGTGGATCTACTCAACCGCCCCCCCCCCCACTTACGTTACAGCCTGTTGTTGTCCCTGATCAGCAAATACCTCAAGCCTCTTTCAATCAGCTGACTCATTTTTTTAAGGTTTTATACGTAAATATAATCTAATTATATATAATTTAGATGATGTCGTACCAAATGAGAAAAATTAATCAAGTACTAATGACAATGTAATGGCCTTGTCACTTTTCAACTCATTATATCATGATTTACTATCAAATACTCTTATTAAAACTCAACGTATTGGCATTCCTAACCAGGTTTTGAAGCAACCAAAACCACTGAAAGTAATTTTTCAAAACTATCATTTACCAAAAATTATCCGAGAACACTTCATCAAACTGAAAACTACCAACCAACTTCCGGAAAAATTTCACTCAATTATCATTGCCCCGGACCGTTCGAAGTTTCAGCAAGAAGAATTTATGCACGTAAAGAGGGAGTTACAAGAGAGATTAGCCAAAGGAGAAACAAATCTGAGAATTCGCTTTCGACGTGGGACACCTGTCATCTTCAAGGCTCATCAGCACAGCGACACCCTACCGCAACCTTAGATATTGTTAATGGGAAGTCTAACCTATGCATTTATTACCAGAATGTTCGGGGACTGAATACCAAGCTTGATTGTTTTACTCTTTTTTCTGATATAAAATTTCTTATAATTGATTGTATTACGTTTCATTTCAACAGTCATTTTTAAAATCTTGTAATTATATTACAAATATATCTCAATCTCAAATATAGCTCAAATCCTTGAATAAATTCATGTTTGAATTTGAGCAAATTTTGCTTGTAACTATTCAAATGTGACGTGCGGATCTTTATTATATGGAGTTATTTGTTTATCAGAAACATGACTGAAACCTTGTCTTTCATAAAATACTTTTATAGACCCTCATTTATTTAAAGTTCTTCGCCATGATCGTACTGATAGGAGAGGTGGAGGGGTGCTTGTTGAGGTTACTATAGACTAAAAATCTATATGTATTACTAATTTTGTTGAGTTCCTGAATTTAAACCAAATCAATTTTATTAAAAACTACTATGGTAATCTTCTAGATTTAGTTTTCACAAATGTTACCTCTAAAGTTTCTTGCGCCTCTTTACCCCTCGTTCATTAAGACCGTTACCACCCAGCATTGGTGGTTGTAGCATTATTGAGTACTTGTAATAAGTTTGAGAGATCGCAATTTATTGTAAATCCATCTTATTCAATTCAGAAATATAAATTTAATGCTGCAAACCTTAGTGAACTTTATGTGTATTTGCTGTCAATTAATTGGTCTTGTCTTGATGAAAATGTTAATACTGATGTGATGTGCAAAAGTTTTGTAGTAATACTTGAACAAGCTTTTCAGTCTTTTTATGTAGATAATTTAGAAATTTCGATTGATACCGACCAAGCAGACATTTATTAAATGCCTATAGAACTCTTGGTTTGAGTTCGAAAGAGGGTAAATTAAAATTTAATTCGATGATGTTGTCGAAACTAAATTTTTATTTTTAAGTAAATTTTGTTCTGAAAAAATAAACCACAGGAAGAGTACACCGGGCGTCTGAGAGGACTCGAACCCCTACTAGTGGCTGCCTTGCCGGGGACTTACACCTCACCAGTGCACTTAACCAACACGGCCTGAACTTCTAACAGTTTATAATTTCCGAACAAGCCCACTATTCATCTGAGGCTATTTCTTGAACTAAGATCGCTATATTCGTCGGTCAATTTTACATATGTAGATAATTTTTTTCGATGTCTAATAATAATGGCCGCAGTTCTCGGAGATACCCTCCTTGGTTTTCTAGCTTGATTATTAGCAATATAAAATTGAAACATAGTCTTTTATCTAAGCGTAATAAAAGAAATGCAAGCAATCTTGACAGCAGTTTTCATAATTCTCAAATCAAAAACCTATTTACAATTTTGCATAAACAAATTAGACAAGAGCACAATAAATATGTGAAATGTACAGAGGAGACATTGAACGTTAATCCTAAATTATTTTGGAATTTTGTAAATAAATCTCGCAAGGATCCGCCACTCCCTGACATCATGTTTCGCCATAATTTATAAGAACCCTGAAATTATTGTAAATGTAATCGCCGAAATCTTCTCTTCTGTTAACTGTTCTGATACTAACATCACGACAACCATGACCAATGTGGGTTCTGAGACTCAATTATTTTTATTAACGACTGATGAGGTACTTCGAGCCTCAAAGTCTTTAAAACCTAACAATGTGAGTGGCCTTGATGGAGTACCTAGTTTCATTATCAAGGATTGCACATCCATTCTTGAATTTTTCATATTAAAACATCTAAATTATTCTATAAACAAGGTCCTCTGAGAGGAGCAGTACGGATGTGTTCGTAAGAAGTCAACTGTTACAAATTTAGCCTGCTTAAAAAACTTTATTAATTTGGCGTTTTTAAATAAACATCAAGTGGACGTTGTACATTTGGATTTCGCGAAGGCTTTTGACACCATTGACCACACAATACTAGCTCAGATACTTGACAAATTAGACCTCCCCTATAACCTCAAGCTAGTCATTTTTAATTACTTGCAAAATAGATCACTTAGAGTAATGGTAGGAAATTATGTATCTTTTTCTTATACACCAAAACGTGGAGTACCTCAGGGTTCCGCTTTTGGTTCACCTCTTTTCTCACTTTATATGAATGATGTCAATGTAGGTGTGTCATCACCTGTGTTGTCCTTTACGGATGACCTCAAAGTTTACCGTGAAATTAAATCTTTTCGAGATGCTTTGGAACTTCAAAATGACGTCAACCAAATACATGTATGGTGTGTTGAGAACAAATTATCTTTGAATCTTTCGAAATGCAAAATCATCTCTTTCCGTAAGTTTCCTGATTTTATACGTTCTCGATTGGAATACGCGTCGGTCATATGGAATCCAAGTAAACAATATTTGTCTCGTGATATCGATTATATACACTGAGAAAATTTACTAGGTATATTTTACTGAAAATGCTCAGTAAAAGTTGGACAGGATGGCATTTCAGTAAATTCTATTGCTTCGATTTGTGAGAGAGTCTGACTAGCATGTTGAGTAGATTTTACTGAGCTGGGAAGAAAACCACCAAAATATTTTGAAACAAAACTTTTGTTGCCAACCGACAACATATTTATACACCCTATGTTCTTGAACTGACTTAAATTACACTCTTTTTCTTGCTATTTGAAATTTAACTTATAAATTAAAATCTACGAGCTGATGGAGATTCGAACCCCCGACCCTACGGTAAAGCATGCTGACACCCTAACCAGTTAAACTACGAAATCTTATGTGAATATTCTGCGACCTGTCTATTTAAGTTACAAGAATGCTTGAGACTTGGAGGGGATATGTCGGCTGTAGTCCCACACGCAAGGACGGTAGATTTTACTGAGCTGCTGGATCAAACGCTCCTGAAATTTCGTAGCACTCTATTCTTCCACACTTACTCGCCTGGACTTGAGAATATACATGGCTCTTGGAATATTATTTACCTATACTAGTGGAGCTGTAATTCATCAACAAATATTAACGAATAGCGAAAAGCATTCTTGTCCAACTTTTAACTCAAATTCCGTTAAAATTTACCGAGTTCTTTTTCTCAGTGTATATATAAAAAGATATAAAAACAAAATAATTAAGAAATTCAAATATAAAAGAAAACTAAACAACCGAGTTTTCTTCCAACAGTAAAAGAATGTCTTATTCATATAAGATATTCTCTTATCGTCGGACTCGTGTAGCTGAACTTGTAGGAACGCAAAAGTAAGGAAGTGCGGCCGGTGTGAGAATAGGGGTTAATGAAGCGGGGGACGGGTGTACTGAACTAAGCATTGACTTAAGTGATGACAGGAGCGAGCAGGGTGACCAATGAAGCTGAGGTAGTGAAGAACAGACGAAGGAAGCATTGCATAGCGTCCAGAGTACACATGAATTCAAGAGTGTGTGCGTAAATGCTGCAGCAGATCTATACTGTGACCCATATATTAAAAGTATGGGTGTACAATTATTTTTTTCTATAGTTTTAAATATTTTTACTTATTTTAGTACTTTAATAACTATAAAGGAAATATTAATCAAATTGTTTTTTAAATGTAAACTTTAATTTTTTCAATAATTCAATATTCTCAAGTGAAACTAAAATATTTTGTACTACACTAAGAGAAGAGTTATAGTGAAACTGACAACAACGTGTATAGTTAAGCAAATGCATGGGGATCTACAATGGCGTCATCTGGTAGTTCAGTAGCGTAGACTGAATGTGTTGTGATTCTGACAGCTGTTTAGTCCAAATCACAATATGTTTAGCGAGTCCAAAAGCTACAATTCTGTTTAGTTAGGTTAACTCTGCATTGAGTGATATTGACTATTCTCTTCTCTCCAGTGTATTTAAAAAATATAATAAACAAATTAAATAAAATCAACATATATTTCTTTTCAATTATAAAATTTTAATATTAAATCTTTTTTATTTTATTACTTCAATTACTATAAAAAAATATTACTCAAATTGTTTTTCTAAAATGTAAACTTTAATATTTTTTATAATTAAAAGCTTTTCTTCCAAGGGGGAATTCACACAGGTAGTCCAGTGTACACTCTTTCTATAAAAATCGTATAAACCAAAAAGAAAAATTAAATTAACACTATTTTTTTTAAATAAAACACTGTTCTTCTAAACATTTATCACTTTTTCTTTTTATTTTCACTTTTTTAAACAAATTCTTACAATTTTGTTTTTTTCATTATTATTATTCACTTCTTCAAAAACTTCTTACAAATTTGTTTTATTATTCATTTTCTTTTTTAAAAAGGATTCTTACAATTTTTTTCATTTTTTGATGCACTTAAAACTTTTTGAAACGATAAACGTTGTCGTTGTACTCCAAAATTCCTTGAACTCCAGCGAGAACCACAACTATGTTAACTGCGAATAAGTCAGTGGTGTTCATTGTCAAATTGAACACCATGATAGCATTTTGGCAAATCTCCCTCAGTCGGGAAGGATGAGCATGCATGACCCAATCGGCGGGGACGGAGATGTTCCTCTCTATCACAATGTACTCGAAGCTAAAACAAAAAATTCAATTATTATTTTTAAACAATGTTTAAATTAAAATAATTCTTTTTTTTAAATTTAAAAAAACAATTTTATAAAATCAAAAATATCCATTAACTATTTTTTAAACAATGAATTTTTTTACAAAAGTAGCAGAAATTACAAATTTTAATATTTTTAAAAATAAGAATTTTGTTTGATAACGATTTTGAAGTTAAAAAGCAAATTTATGATTTACATTGAATTAAAAAATAATTTTGAAGAAGCAAACTGTAAATTTAAAAAGAACAATAGTTCAAAAAAGTAAATAAAAATTTTTTAAAGAAACAAATTGAAAGGACCACGCACTTAATGTATTGAAAGTGGCTTTCAGACAAAACAGTTGTAAATGCGTAGTTTTGTAGTTCATAACCAACCGAACAAAAAATGTATGAGGTTATTGACTTGGTATTCATGGGCACCATAATATATAAGTGGTATTCAATTAAGTACTATGTATGGTATCTTATGGTAGCCATAAAATGTCAAACTGACAATACTGAGAACCATGGGCAAAATCTCTCAAAACATGGGAAAAGTATTCAGAATCGTTTTTAGCATTTTTGTGGTTTGCCAATGAGTTGGTAGTCATGGGCACCATAGTAAATAAGTAGTCTTTAATTAAGTACTATTTATGTTATCTTATGATATCCAAAAATGCTAAAATAGCAAAACTCATTGTCAGATCAATGGTGAAAATCTTGCAAATCATGGGAAAAGTATTAAAAGTGATTTACAGAATTTTTATGGTTTATTAATGACTTGGTACTCATGGGCACCATAATATATAACCAGTGTTTAATTAAGTACTTTGAATGGTATCATTTCATAGCCATAAAATATCAAATTGCCAAAACTGAGAACCATGGGCAAAATCTCGCAAACCATGGATAAGCATTGAGAATGTTTTTTAGCATTTTTGTGGTTTAATAACGTGTTGGTACTCATGAGCACCATAATGAGAAACCAGATTTTAATTAAGTCCTTATTATGGTAACTCATGATAACCAAAAAATGATAAAATCCCAAAACTGAGAACTTGCAATCCCAAAACTCTTGCAAACCATGGAAAAAGTGATTCACAGAATTTTTCTGGTTTATCAACGACTTGGTAGTCATTCACACCATACTAAATAGAATTACTTCAATTAGGTTGTTTTTATGGTACCTTATGATATCCAAAAAATGCTAAAATACAAAAACTGAGAACAATGGGCAAAATCTCGCAAACGGTGGGAAAAATATTCAAAAGGATTTATAGAATTTTTATGGTTTATCAATGAGTTGGTACTCATAGGCACCATACTTAATAGAATGTCTCATATTAGATTTTTTTATGTTATATTATGATGTCCAAAAATGATAAGATACAAAAACTAAAAACCATTCTTGTGGTTTACCAATGAGTTGGTAGTCATGAGCACCATAATGAGTAACTAGTTTTTAATTAAGTACTTTTTAAGGTATATAATGATATCCAAAAAATGCTAAAATACCAAAACTCAGAACAATGGTCAAAACCTTGCAAATCATGGGAAATGTAATGAGACTCTTTCTCAGAATTTTTATGGTTTATTAATGACTTGCTAGTAATAGGTACCATACGAAATCGAATGTCTGCAATAAGATTGTTTTTATGGTATCTCATGATTAAAAAAAATGCTAACATACAAAAACTGAGAACCATGGACATAATCTCGCAAACCATGGTAAAAGTATTAAGAATGTGTTATAGCATTCTTGTGGTTTACCAATGAGTTGGTAGTCACAGGCACCATAATAAATAAGTAGTCTTTAATTCAGTACTATTTATGGTATCTTATGGAATCCAAAAAATGTTAAAATAGCAAAACTCAGATCAATGGTCAAACTCTTGCAAAACATGGGAAAAGCATTAAGAGTGATTCACTGAATTTTTATGGTTTATGGCACCATAATATATAAGTAGTGTTTAATTAAGTACTTTGAATGGTACCATAATAAATAAGTACACTTTAATTACGTACTTTTTATGGTATCTTATGATGTACAAAAAATGTTAAAATACCAAAACACAGAACCATGGACGAAATCTTGCAAACAATGAGAAAAGTAATGAGACTCTTTCTGAGAATTCTTATGGTTTATTAATAACTTGGTAGTCATGAGCACCACAATATATAAGTAGTACTCAATTAAGTACTTTGTATGGTATCTTATGATAGACATTAAATAACAAACTACTAAGACTGAGAACTATGGTCAAAATCTCATAAACCATGGGAAAAGAATTGAGCATGTTTTTTAGCATTTTTTTGGTTTATCAACGAGTTGGTAGTCATGGGCACCATAAAAATAAGTACACTCTAATTATGTACTTTTTATTGTATACTATGATATCCAAAAAAAGCTAAAATACCAAATCTCAGAACCATGGGCAAAATCTTGCAACCATGGGAAAAGTAATGAGAATACTTTTTACCATTTTTGTGGTGTATTAATAACTTGGTAGTCATGAGCACCACAATATATAAGTAGTATTTAATTTTAATTACTTTGTATGGTATCTTATGGTATCCATAAAATGGCAAACTACTATAACTGAGAAACATGGGCAAAATCTTGCAAACCATGGGAAAAGTAGTGAGACTCTTTCTCAAAATTTTTCTGGTTTATTAATAACTTGGTAGTCATGAGCGTTACAATATATAAGTAGATATTAATGAAGTACTTTGTATGGTATCTTGTGATATCCATAAAATAACAAACTACTAAGACTGAGAACCACGGGCAAAATCTCGCAAACCATGGGAAAAGAATTGAGAATGTTTTTTAGCATTTTTGTGGTTTATCAACGAGTTGGTAGTCATGGGCACCATAATAAATGAGTACACTTTAATTACGTACTTTTCATTGTATATTATGATATCCAAAAAATGCTAAAATACCAAAACTCAGAACCATGGGCAAAATCTTGCAAACGTTGGGAAAAGTAAAGAGACAATTTCTCAGAATTCTTATGGTTTATTATTAACTTGGTTGTCATGGGCACCACAATATAGAAGTAGTATTTAATTTAGTACTTTGTATGGTATCGTATGATAGCCATAAAATGGCAAACTACTAAAACTAAGAACCATGGGCAAAATCTCGCAAACCATGAGAAAAGAAAAGAGGATACTTTTTAACATTTTTGTGGTTCATTAATGACTTGGTAGTCATGGGGACCATACTGAATAGAATATCTCCAATTAGATAGTTTGTATGGTATCTTATGGTATCCAAAAAATGCTAAGATACAAAAACTGAGATCTATGTGCAAAATCTTGCAAACCATGGGAAAAGTAATGAGATTCTTTCTCTGATTTTTTATGGTTTATGAATGACTTGATAGTAATCGGTACCAGACTAATTCTTATGTCTCCAATTAGGTTGTTTTTATTGTATCTTACGATATCCAAAAAATGCTAAGATACAAAAACTGAGAACCACGGGCAAAATCTCGCAAACCTTGGGAAAAGTATTGATAGTGATTCACAGAATTTGTATGGTATATTAATGACTTGGTATTCATAGGCAGCATAATATATAAGTAGTGTTTAGTTAAGGACTTTAAATGGTATCTTTTGATAGCCTTAAAATGTCAAATTGACAAAACTAAGAACCATGGGCAAAATCTCGCAAACCATTGGAACATTGGAACCATTGGAACTCTTTCTTAGCATTTTTATGGTTTATCAATGACTTGGTAGTCATAAGTACCATAAAAAATATGGTTTCTTTAAATTAGTAGTTTTTTCTGGTATCGAACGATAGACAGAATGGTGTAAACTACCGAAACTTTATACCATTAGGCAAAATCTCGCATACCATATGATAAGTGTCTAGATAAGCATATCATTTTGTGGATTTATTATTCGTGTCTATTCTTCTTCTTCTTCTTCTTCCTTTTTAATGTTTTGTTCTCTTGGTGGTCTTCTACTTCCTGCATCCAGTATGATATCTAATAATGATTCATCTGGATATTTAACGTTTTGTTGGTGTCTTGCAATTCCAAGGAACCAGAGGATACTTGTTACATGAGCGCATGTACCAACTGTCCTCGCACCAGTTTGGCATGTGCAGTAGTAACCTTTAATGGGTTCGGCGACTGGTTTTTCATCAAGTTCTTGCACTTCATACTCGATAAAGACTTGGTGTTTTGTATTATTCCTGAATCGAGAATGCATACGGATTCTTATAAAACCTTCTTCATTAAAATGCTCATCCAATTGAAATTCATAATCATTCTCTCTCTCTACCTTGTCCTGAATGTATGATGGCGCGAGGTTGATTTGGTAAGGACCAATCATGAGTCCTTTTAGATGATTAATACTAAGGACTGGGAAATCGACAACATCTCTATGATTGATCTTTCGCCACTGACAATTTCTAGTGCGTAGATGTTCTAATTCTACTCTATTCTGCACCGCGTTGGGAACTCGTGATCTTTCGAGAATTTGTCTAGCAAGTTCTGCGTTTGCTCCTTCCATATGGATTGTTGGATGGTACTTATTTATGAGAGCACCTGCTATTAAATAGAAGCTATTTAATGTTTTCAAATGATGAAAACTTATTCTTTTAGCAAAGAATTTAAAGATGAGCTGCAAATGTCCACTTCTCGCTTCAACTATCCACCGATTTTCAGTTACAGTACGACTTTGATTTGCATCCTCTGTTGACAATTGTCTTTCACCTCGTCTAAGAAACGATGGCATCTTAACATCGATTCTTAAACGTTCTAGAAGCGGTACTACATCACGGTATCCTCTATCCACCAAGACAATATCGCCATTTTCAAACCAATCTGTTAAGGATTCAACATCTTTTTCTAAGTCACTTTCTAAAATTCGTGCGTCATTGTTTCTAGAGTCTGCAAAATGTGGACCTAAAATAGTTAAAATATAACCATCTGGAGCAACAACCATTGTTGGTTTTACAAGATGCCTGCTTTTATGCATAGAAAAGGTTTGACGAAGTACGCGATGGTTTGAACTTTTTTCTACATATGCGTAAGTCGCATCAATAGCTGCAATCGCTCTGGGTATTTCTGGCGTAGCATTGTACAAATGTTGGGCAAATTCCGTGACATGTGATTCAATGAACTCTTGTCTAGTTATTGACTGGAGTCCAATATTTGTTGAAACAAACCCTTCGAGTATGGACATTCGTACACAGTCTACAACTAAACTTACATTTTGCCTGCTGCTATAATCAAATAGAATTTTCAAAAGATTATCTGACAAACCTTGCCTCATTTTACATAAGAAAGTCAATAAATCCTTTTTTGATATTTCTCTGTAATTTCCATATTTAAGAACTGGTGCGCAATGAGTATACAGATCTTGAAATTGCTCTTTAGTAATAGGTGCAATACATTCGAATTCTTCGTCTGTGAAATCATCTTCGCTTGAAAATCGATCTTTCTTAGCAGAAGTTATTCTCAGTCCCTGTAAAAATGTTTGCAAAATTTGATTCATCTAAATGATGTGCAAAAGATCTAACATTCTCAGGTATATAAATATCTCTCAAGACAAAGACATTTACTCTAAATTCAATAGAGAGTCTTTGTACATTATTTTGTACATTACAAATAATGCAAGAATTACTCGAAGTTTGATGAACTACATTTAACCTTGTGCAGCTATAGGATCTTCTTCCATTAACTCTTTTTTTTCTTGAAATTGACATATAGCAGTTAAAACATAATTTAGAATCATCAATAATAGGTAGAGGTGGATAATTAAGACCATCTCTTCGTGTTACCGCAATTTTACGTCTTATTACATTTTCGACGCCATTTAATAATCGCATTTGCTGTCCCCGAAATTGTCTGTCACATGTGTAGCAAGATAAACGTTGTCTGAACGCCATTTTTGTTGTAATTTTCAAATAATTGGATATTAAAAATGTATACGCAATCGATATAAATCACATTCAATGAATAAAAATAATAATTAATTTAACAAACATGGATTTTCAAAACGATAATTCTTAAACAAATCAACGGATTTTAACAAAAACGTTACACAAGTGTAACTAACGAAAGTTGAAATATAAACGTATTCAATGAAAATTATTTTTCATGAATTAAGAACACACCTGCAATTGGATGACGATAATTGAAAATAAAATACAAGATTTTTACGAGTAAATATTACATAAGTGTAACTTATGGAACTTGAAAGTATTAATTTCTACATAACATAAGAAAAAAAGAAAAACAAATAAATATTCGGTTTTAATTAACTTTTATAACAAAAATTGCGTTGACAAATGTCAAACAGGTCAAAGGATTGTGGAAATCCTGTAAATATTAAATAAGTATAAATGATGTAAGTCGAGACTACTCAAAATCTCCTCAATATTAAATTATCTCGATGGTCGCAAACACAATTTCAATTAATTATTAACGTTTACAGCAAAATAATATTATTCAATATGCAAAGAATAACTTTCAATCAGTGTATCGATAACAAACAATAAGTGCGTGGTCCTTTTCTATACAAATTTGTTTGATTTAATTTATCTTTATTGTGGCCCATAATTAAAACAATGAAGTTGGACACCCGGTAATAAGAGAGGAATTAAGAACAATTGAAATGTTGTATATTTTTTAAAAAATACAGGAATATTTAATTTTTATGAATGAGTGATTTTTCCAATTTTAGAAGACCTCTTGGAAACAATTCAATATCTGAAAAATTAATTATTTTCTATTAACTACGAGATTAGTACTACAAAATTTGAATTGT
>WNHD01008434.1:0-11477 GCA_011057455.1 Ganaspis sp. Gsp50
TTATGCTTTTTGGATGAAATTGAGTTGATTTAGACTATTTTTAGAAAATCGAAAATTGTCACGATTACAATGCTTCCTCTATAAGGAAGCAAAATGATTTAAAACCAGACAGTAGAAAAAGCAATCATAGGCAGACCAACCCAAGAAAATAGATTTTAAACCAGAGAGTAGAAAAAGCAAATATAGTCAGACCGACGCAGTAAGACAACATTAAAAAGTAGAAAAGGCAAACATAGTCAGACCAACGCAGCAAGGGTGGTTTAAAATAAAACAGTAGAGAAAGCAAAATTTGTCAGACAAATGAACAACAAACAAGGTACTTCTACTGCCTTATTTTAAATATCTTTTGCTTCGTTGGTCTGACACTGCTTGCCTTTTCTACTGACTGGTTTTAAATCTTTCTTACTGCGTCGGTCTGACTATATTTGCTTTTTCTACTCTCTGGTTTAAAATCTCTCTTTTTGCATTGGGCTGACTATGTTTGCTGTTTCTACTGTCTAACTTGAAATCTTCTTTACTGTTTATTTATATTTTACTTGGAATACATTTAGATATTAGCTATTAATTAACAAAAGTTTTATAAACATTTTTGAAAAAGCATTTACATTTGTATGAATACTGTGTAATAAGATTGAAATATAGTTGACAGTGTATTTATATGGGGTAATGCAAGAAACAGTTAACTGATACGCAAATATCATTTCGTCCATTTAAAATTATTATCCGTGATAAATATCAGTATCATTATCTCGGAATAATTATTTCTCCATTATTAAATGACTGAATGAGCTCACGCCACCAATTACAACATAATGATTAATGAAAGTTGCTCTTAATTTGAATAATTTACATGAATTGTTTGCATTGTTTAAAAAAGGAGTTTCATACTAAATTATAGCTTTCTCCGCTCTTTATTTGATGTATTTAAAAACAATAACTGCACACAAAAACTGTTGAGAACATCAAACTCGAAAAAATTAAAATAATATTATTAATATAACATTAAAATATTTTAATATTTTATAGTTTCGTATTCTCGTATTGTTATAATTTTCTTGTTGCTTGTTATTTTCATTATTATTTATTATTATCATTATCTATTATTATCATTATTTATTATTATCATTATTTATTATTATCATTATTTATTATTATCATTATTTATTAGTATCATTATTTATTATTATCATTATTTATTATTATCATTATTTATTATTATCATTATTTATTTTTATCATTATTATTTATTATAATTACTTATTATTATTATTATTTATTAGCATCATTATTTATTTTTATCATTATTTATTATTATCATTATTTATTATTATTATTATTATCATTATTTATTATTATTCCTATCATTAATATTGCCACTATCACTATCATTATCATTGTCGTTAACATTATCATTATCATTGTCATTAGCAGTATCATTATTATTTTCACTGTTTTATCAAATGCTTTTATTTTTATTATTTCTATTATCATTGTTTTATTATTTCTTATCGTAAACTTAAAATTGTATTTTTACTGTTTATTTACTGAAACCGTACCTCTGTTCTCTCCACAATATTTCAATTTCGAATAAATAAAAAAACTTCACGTTTCCATTAATAGATTCGTATTGAAATAAAAACGTTTACTATTTCTATAAAATTTTTACGTTTCTTTTAAATCGAATTTCAGAGTTTAGCGTATGATTCAAATATTAATGAAACAATAAAAAGTACTGTAAATATTTCTTCTGTTTTTAGTTCGTGAATTTTAGTTTTTTTTAACAAAAGCACAATCGCTACTTTATAATAAAATGGTTTGCATTTACTTTTTTTTCTTTTTTTCTTTTTTTATTCTTTTTTTCTTTTTTTATTCTTTTTTTAAATATATAAAATTCGATATTACATTCGCAAATCTGCTGGAGGAAATACAATCATGTGAAGCAGATAGAGATAAATTTTACCGTTTTTAATTACAAATCTCTCGCATCTCTTTCCTTGTTTTTTCGAGCTCAATATTGTCACAAAAAGGGTATATATTATTAAGATAGGTGGCAAGTGTCGCTTGGGGCGACAGAAGGGTTAATTCTACCCTGAATTAAATAGAGTTCCTATGTAACTGTATATTTTTTTTCCTGGGGGACAGTTTCGGTCGATATTTCGTACATCATAAAAAAATCGCTTTGGCCAATACGTTTTTTACAATCGAGAAGAAAGCGGAAGGCTTGATCGTAAATCTTCAACACAAATGCCCGAAATGAAATATAAAAATAAGAAAAAAACAGAAAAGAGAATAAATCCCAAGAATAATATAGAGTATAAAAAACGGGATTAATTGAAATGTCAAAAAGCCATTAATATTAGATTCTAAAAAAGCAATCATTAATATACAAAAAGAGGGAATATTAATGTTCAAATAAATATTATTTAAACTAAAAGAACTGTTGTATACAACAGTTTATGTCTTTTTTCTTTTTTATCATCTTTTTTTTATGAGAAAGACAATTTCAAAGACTATTGCAGAGGAAATTTATTAAGTTTAAATTTTTTACGATTACAATTACGATTATAATTTATTATTTTTGTAATATACTTGTCGATTTTAATATAAAAAGAAGTTTAATGTGTAACAAACTTTCTTTTTGCGTTACAGGTTAAATCCTGAGAAGATGATCCGAGACTATGTGCTGCTGTTATCATGGTTATGCACAGTGCAAGGTGAAATTGGTAAGTGAAAATTAATTATTTTTCAAATAATTGATTCTTTACGAAAACAATTGATTTTTACAAAAACGGTTGATTTTTTACAAAAATATTTAACAAAAACAGTTGATTTTTTACGAAAACAATTGATTTTTCATAAAAAAAATAACTGTAGTTCATTACCATTATTTATCACTATGAATAAAGTAACAATTTAAAGAAACAAAATAATATTCTATGTATTTTTGACTCGAATGCATTTAAACATTGAATTCAATTTAAAGGATTTCAATTTGCAATTTAAATCAATGTTGATTATTGCCATGAATCAATTTTAATTTCTTGTAATAAAATGTATTCTTAAATTTCTTGTAATAAAATGTATTCTTAGTTTAAATAATTTTTAATGTTGTCTTAAATTATTTTCAATTTTATTAGAAATAACTTTTACTTTTATTTCAAATAACTTTTAGTGTTAGTTTAAATATCTTTCTATTTTATTTGAAATAACTTTTAGTTGTATTTGAAATAACTTTTAGTTTTATTTGAAATAACTTTTAATTTTATTTGAAATAATTTTTAATTTTATTTCAAATAACTTTTAGTTTTATTTGAAATAACTTTTAATTTTATTTGAAACAACTTTTAATTTTATTTCAAATAACTTTTAACTTTATTTGAAATAACTTTCAATGTTATTTCAAACAGCTCTTAATTTTATTTCAAGTAACTTTTAATCTTACTTTAAGTGCCGTTTAATATTAGTTTAACTTTTAATTTTAGTTTCAATCAATTTTAATTTTAATATTATTCATAAAGTTGTAAAGCTTGGTAAAAAATTCTGGGAAAATTTGAATCAAAAAATTTGAATGTGAGTTTGAATAAATATTGATTGAATTTCAACATACTTTTAGTTTTATTTCAATTACACTAAATTTTACATTTTTTCTTATTTTCCATTTTTACGTACTAAGTAAATACACGTATGTTGCAGGATTCTTCTGGCATATTAGTGACATACACTATGACCCAAAATATTCCCTCCAGGGCAACACAGAAAATAGTAAGTTTATTATTTTTATAAATATTGGTGCATGCGATATTAAGAGGTATTATTTGCAGAATAACAATTGTTTCAAGACTTTTATTTAGTTATTACATTATATTAAAGTTTCGAATGATAACTTCCCCTCAATTGGCCCAATAAAACTGTTTCATACTGGTCAATTTCATTTATGACCTTAAGGTTTTTATGAGTTTATCGATGTTTTCAAGGCACGTAAAGGATGCAATAGCATAAGACGTGCGCAGATATTGAGTTATCTATTATTGTGAAAAACTTCAATATTATTCCTATTCTCGAATTTATATCAATGTTTCAAATACAAGGGGTTATTTTTATAAAAATTGACACTAACCTTTCCATAATACACAAGTTTGTAATGAAAAAAATTTCATTCAAATGAAAAAAGTTTCTTTCTTGCAACCAAATTCTTGTTTTCTCGATATAATAATAAATTTCAATTTCAATTTCAATTTATTCATATAAACGGGCTTACAAAAAATAAAATGCCCTTTCGTACACATTGTACTATAATTAAACTTAATCTCGATTTTGAAATAATAAGGAATTATTTATAAATTTGTTTTCAATTAAAATAGTTAAAGCAATCTTTACTCAACTTGAGTAATATCTTTTTAAAAAAACGCCATCTATTTTTGTTTTTGCAAAAAAATTGCATTTTAGTTAGAACAATAGTTACATACATAATTTTTTGTAATATTGTGTCTTAAAAACTCAACTTTTAATACACCCTAGTGAGTAAAAAGTAGTTTTTAATCACTAGTGAGTAAAAAGTCGAGTTTCTAAAGCATAGTATTACAAAAAATATTTTTTTAGACTTTTAGGTTCTTTTAAGGCTTTTAAGAATTTTTCAAATTTGTGCTTTTACTTTGCAATTATTCTACTTCGTGTATTTAAAACTGCATAAAGTATAATTATACATAAAGCAGTATAGTTTAAAGTACAGTAGACAAGAGTCTATATTTTCTTACATTTAATAACGTCTTTGCTTTTTCGAAAATGATGAACAATTAATAAAAACGGTATAATTTTTTAATTGTTGTATGCTTGTATATTTTGTTATGGTTCATTGTAATAATAATGTAATAAATAATGTTGTTATAACAAAATTTTATACAACAATTATACAACCATAAAAAAACTCATACCGTTTTTATTAAGTGTTCATCATTTTCGAAAAATTTGCAGAAACGTTCTTATTTACTATGCTTCAAAAGAATTTTTTTGCCTATGAAAGAAACGGATTCAAAGCATTCAAAATTGGACCAAGAATAAATTGTATTTTACGGGTTGGAAGTTGGTTCAATATTTGTAGTTTAAAAAGTTATTCCACTAATTCTGAAAATTCTCTCGTAAAATATTTTTCGTCGTTTGTAATCAGGAATTTGCGTGTTTCATGTTAAGTAATTGCACTCTACAGTAACATCTCGTAGGATTGTGAGACAGTTAAAATTTCAACTCAGTTGTACAAGTTTATATAAACCCTGCTTAAAACACTAGTTAGCATTTTATTATAATTTTCATAATTAGAACCACAATTTTTTACAAATGAAAATATTTTATCACAGCGGTAGAAAAAATTGTTCTATTCAAAGATGTAAAATTGTTTATTTAATTTCTATATGCAATCGTTTTTTTAATTTTTTAGATTTGTTTATTTAATTCATTTAGATTTTGTAATCAATTTATATAGATTCGTTTATTTATTTTTTTAGATTTGTTTATTTAATTCATTTGGATTTTTTAATCAATTTATATAGATACATTTTTGTTGTTTTTTAGATTTTTTATTTAATTTATATAGATAAGTTCATTTAATTTATATAGATACGTTCATTTAACTTATGATAGATTCGTTTAATTTATGATAGATTCGCTTAGTTTATGATAGATTCTTTTAATTTATGATAGATTCGTTTAGTTTATGATAGATTCTTTTAATTTCTGATAGATTCTTTTAATTTCGGATAGATTCGTTTAATGTGTGATAGATTCGTTAAATTTATGATAGATTCGTTTAGTTTATGATAGATTCGTTTAATTAAATTAAATTACATTTGCTAAAGTCTAAAGTCACTTTAGGTGTAATAATTACTTTTGACCGAGTTCTTTTGCTCAGAAAATGACAGAGTTAACTTGAATAAACTTGGCTGAAGTTTAAAGAACAATTCTATTGTTTACGGAAACCAAACTTACAATATTACGCTGTCATTCATTTTTTTAACCTTGTATAGCTCGCAGGCACTGTTCCTTTAATTGTAAGCTTTGTACTTGACAAGCTCGCTTTTCAGTTCCCGCTTTTTCAACTACATTTTGTAGAAGAAGTGATTTAAACTTTTTCTTTTCTTCGTATAAAAATATAGAGTATTCTTTCTTAAAAATATAGAATTCTCTTTCCTAATAGAGTTAAAACAAATAAAAATATACACTGGGGAAAAAGTTTTTTTAAATCAAATAAACATTTATTTGACCGTATATCAAATAAATATTTGATTTATACAAACATTTTTCTGTTTAATTATTACATTTTGTTCCATTACATTTTTTAGTTGTGTTTGTATTCTATTTTTTGTATTATATTTTTTGTATTCTATTTTCTGTATTCTATTTTTTGTATTCTATGTTTTGTATTCCATTTTTTGTATTCTATGTTTTGTATTCTATTTTTTGTACTCTATGTTTTGTATTCTATTTTTTGTATTCTATGTTTTGTATTCCATTTTTTGTATTCTATTTTTTGTATTCTCCTTTTTGTATTCTATTTCTTCCATTCTATTTTTTTCAATTATAATGATTTTCATTCTTATCATTAATTTGAGAAACCAAGCAAGATATCCAATTGCAGAAATTGAACTATCTTATTAGGTCACAGGACCTAATTATGCTTGCGACATTAAATTTACGTAATTTTCGCTATTTCTTTTTCAGGTTGTTGGAAGATGAGAAATAATATGGATAGCGAGCACACGCGGTTATATAAAAGGTTGGCTGGCCCATTTGGTAGCTATGGTTGTGATTCGCCTTGGGCACTGATAGAATCTGCAGCGCAAGCTATGAGAGAGAAGCACGGAAAAGGAATCGAATTTGTTCTGTGGACAGGGTAAGTGTAATCCAGCAATCATTGAGAATCAAACGAATCTGCTTGCAGTGCATGTTAAGATAACAAGAATCCGTTTCATTATTTCGATACTATTTTTATTTTCCATTTGGGAGCATTTCATACACATTTTTTTTTGTTTTCTTAAACTATTTTTTCTATTTTTGTCAAACGAATCACTTCTAGATTCCATTTTTGTAATAAATCAAATCTTGTTCCTTCATTTAAAATGTAATTTTAATTGTATTTTTAAAATTTTAAATTTAGTTGTATTTTTAAATTTTTAAATTTAATTGTATTTTAAAATTTTTAAATTTAATTGTATTTTAAAATTTTTAAATTTAATTGTATTTTAAATTTTTTAAATTTAATTGTATTTTTAAAATTTTAAATTTAATTGTATTTTTTTTAAAAAAGGGCATATTTGCTCGTATATGTATTTAATAAACAATAAATTACTATATTAAAATATAAAAATATGAAAGTACTAAAATATTAAAATGTTTAGAAAGTAAATTAAATATATTTTCGATTGTATAGAGAATCAAAGTTTCATCAAAATCTGGAATCTTTTTGTTTGAATGCTCTTCGTTTGTAACATCAGTGATATTGATTTAAAAGCTGGCATGTAAAAAATGTGAGCTTGAATCTCTCAGCGGCACAAAGAACAAAAAAGTGCATTTGTAAAATTTTTTCGAGCAATTTAAAAAAACTTAATTTTATTAAAATTAATGGAGTTGGGCAATATATTGAGTTATTTTAGGTTTACTTAGTGGTAACAATTTACAAAAAGAAACTTTTGAAAGAAGTGTTTTTGAAGAAATTCGAAATTTTTGAATGAACAACATTTTGTGTGTTGCATTAAATAAAAGACAAGCACATTGCGGTGTTTAGTGGACATAGACAATTTTAAATTATCCAGACTAGAGAGAAGCGTGTGTTCAAATAAATGGCAGGTGCTTAAGTAAGTAACTGACATATTTCGAAAAATAAATTGTGCTTTATGCAATTTATTAACTCGATGTCTAAACAAATACATTATTGTCGTGGGCATGTTACAAATTGCAGTACCGATAAAAACTCAAGACTTTTTTTCCTCTCATTCGAATGAGTTACAGTAACTATACAATTAGTGGAGATACTATTGCTATGATATATCAAATGTTATCTAATTTTTCAAACTAATTTTCGAAAACTTTGAACACTAAACTTTATGTTTTGTTTAAACTTTATGATACTTTATTTAAACTTTATACTTTATTTAAATTTTATACTTTATTTGAACTTTATACTTTATTTAAACTTTATGATACTTTATTTAAACTTTATGATTAAGAATTTTAGAAACTAGTAGAAAGAGTTGAAACATGTCTGACTAAAAAGTGATTCTACTACTGAAATTCTAAAAAATAAAAATTTCTCTAAGAGGAATCAATAATTCGGAATATTTACCTTTGGAAATTTATATTCCTAATAACTTCTAACATTTTGTTTACAATTCACTTGGAAAAAATTTTTCGTGATTAAATGCAGAAATGCTTTGCATCTAATCCAAAAAATTATTTTTATATTCGGACCTAGAATATGTGTTCTTGAATCGAGAATAATTATTCTCGTTTCAAATATTTATTTATTTATTTATAAATTTATTATTTATCCTTAATTCAAAAGATTTATTCCTGATTAAGATTTAAAAACTTCTTGTAACTAATCGAAAATATTCTTCAAACAAGAATAAGTTATAAGTGTATTTTTATTCTTGTATTTTATTTTATTCTTTTCTCTTGATGTGGATTGTCTTAAGTCGTTAAGATCTTGAGTGTATGAAGACGCAAGTAATTATTTTTACACTAGTAGAGTCTGCAAACGACCAAAAACAATTTTCTGGTGACATTAAATTTTTATTTGTAACAAAAATAAAAGATATGCTACGAGATCGTCGTATTAATGTCATATTTTTAGAAATAAGTAGTAAAAGCGCGCTATGGCCAGCCTTACAAAACAATCATCAAAATGGCTTTTTTTAGTTAATGTATCAATTGTAAATTACAAATATTAACATGTAAATATTAATACATAAATATTCATATATTGTTAATTAATTATTGTTACCAATAATAAAATTGTTCTTAATTTTCCTATATCATTTGTTTATAAATTTTAGTAATTTGATTGTAATTCCTTTATAATTCTATATAATTCTTTCTAATTCTTTCTAATTCTTTATAATTCTTTATTATTCTTTCTAATTCTTTATAATTCTTTATAATTTCTTCATAATTTGTTTACAAACTTTACACAATTGGTTTTTATTATTCGTGTACAATTTTATATACAAAAAGATTTTATTATATCGATAAATGTTTTTAATGTCTGACCATATCGCACTTTTACTACTTATTTTAAATTGTTTTTAAGTGAATTAAAATGCGGTTTTTTTAATCATTTGCAAAATGTGTTTTAAAATAGTTTAAAGAACTTCTGTTATTTAAATGAATTTAAAACAATTTTTTCTAAAAATAGTAGAACGATTGTTGTATAATAACAATACCGGAAAAATAAAATTTTTAAATTTTAAACGGAAAAACGTTTGATAGCAAACTGGTAGAATACAATTTTATTGAAAAAAATGATACAAGAATTTACCCAAAGGTTTTTTATTCAATACGGTACTTCATTTTTTAAAAATGTTGACTTTTAGAACTATTTTAATTCCATTTTTAACAGATTCTTTTTTTAAGAGATTCTTAAAATATAATTTTGTGGTTGTTTTTGAATTTTGGGCTTTGTTTATAATTAATGAATAATAACTGCTCAATGTAGAATTTTGAATAATTTGTTTGAATAAATTATTCAAATGGTCTATAATGTTTGTTATTATTGCTTTATAATAATTATTGATAGCAACTAATATTATGGATTAATTTACAAGTTGTTTTGAGTGTTGAAATTAATTTCAAGAATTAAGGACATGTGATAGAAAATAACGTCAGTAGTCACGTGATTTGTAGCCAAAAATATCTCCACAGTTTTCTGTTAAAATAATGAATACATTAATACAAAAATTGTTCAATATCGATAAAACATCATCAAGTTGGTCTGTCTATTACAAGTATATTTATATCTTGGTTTAAATAAATTTTTAATTTATTTAGTAAATATTTTTTTAACTTTTGTACAACTTTTTTTTGACTTATTTTGTAACTTTTAAGAAACTATTTTTAAAGAAAAATTTTAATTCATTCGTACCAGACAGAACATCTTCATAATATTTTAAATTTCAAATTTTCGCGGAATTTTGTCATTATAAACGTTCGGGTAATTTTTAGTAAAATTTCGGTAAAATTTGACGAGCAAAAAATTAACAAATTATCATCATAATCATCAATATTTTGTCAAATTCAACAAGATATGTTTGAGCGCGTTTGAAGCTTTTTTAAAAATCTTATATTAAAACGAGTCTATTGCGTTTGTATAATTAATTCTATTTTCTAGACGAAAATGGACAAGAGAAGCTGAGAATGTCAAGTTTTTAGAATTGAATTTAGCAATTCAACAAGTGTATAAGTTAATTTTCTTTCATTTGTTATTCTTCATTGTTACAGAGATGCTTTATCGCATGCTGCGGGAATGAGCGAGGAACTGCGCTTGCAAAGTCTGAAGAATTTGACGGATCTTCTGTCTCACACTTTCAGTGAGCAATTTGTGTTCCCAGTTCTAGGACACGAAGATCTTGGTTTGAATTTCTCGCAGCTTGCGAATCTCTGGAATCACTGGCTTCCACAAGAAGCTCTCAGCACCTTCAAGGAAAGTTAGTATAATCTTGATTGTAGGAAAATTATATTTTTCGTTTTATGGCATATCATTACTCGGGTTTTATATTACATTTGACACGAAATGCATATCGTAATTTAGATTTCAAAGGTAAGTCGAATGCACTTTGAGCGATAGAGCGAAGCAATTTAATGTAATTAGAGGTAATGGCGTCAGTGCTGCAAGCACTGAATGAGAACCATACCCTTCTGCTTCAACTATATTAGTAATGGTGTTTAAACGAATATAATTATAATATAATTCCTGCAGAATACTGTTCTCACCAGAAATATATTATTTATTATAAATAGTGCGGTATAACAACGTGCGGCAAAATACGCTCTCAGAATTATATATACAATCTTGTTACTACAGATTAAAATTTCCTACCGATTTTTTTACATTCTCATCAATAATGAGAGTGTAATTTTATTCTCGAAGAGCGCAAAAAGTTCAAATTGGGTGCGCTCAACTTTAGTTGCAGCAAAAATGATTCATACATGTGGCGCTACGTTTGTGTATATCGTTCAGCTTTGTTTTATTCAATTTGGTATTAATTCTGATTACCTACATAACGACGCCTCCCGTTGATAAAATGCTTATTCAATTGTCAAACTTATAAAATTCTAACCCAAAATCCAGGTTAATATGAAGCTAGTTCAATATTATTAGAATTATATGATTCCTAATGAAAACTCAGAATTATATAATGCTAACTCAGAGTTGCGATTCATATAATTTATTTTCAAGACTGAAAGTAACATAATTTTAATTCAAGTAATTT
>WNHD01008438.1:0-14969 GCA_011057455.1 Ganaspis sp. Gsp50
AGCAAAATAACAAGATGAAAACGAGAGATAAACAAGGTGAACACGAGATGATAAAAATTAAACAAGAAAAAAGATGAAATTATAGATGAATAACTCTACTAATAACTCTGACAAAAAATGTACTCTCTAAATCATCTGAATTAGTCACTTTTGAGTATTTTGACTAACTGAAATAGAACCGATTCAAATTTAGTTTAGTTTGGTTTATTTACGGCTTATACATCATTTTACAAAATAATATATTTTACAAAATTATTTAATTTAAATTAAAATAAATTAATTTCTAATTTAAATGAAAATCTTTTACGGATTGGAACCGATTCGTTTGAATTAGTAACCCTTTCGACTAATTTTTAATCAATAGTGACTAATTTTCAGCAAAAGAAAACTACATATTCATTTTGTAAAGTTTACTAATCCAATTAGTATAAAGTTACCAAACGAATTTGCAATTTTCCACTCAGAATTAGTCACAATTGACTTAAAATTAGTAAAAACGGTTACTAACAAAAGAATCGGCCTTGTTTCATTTAGTGAAAAGACTCAATAGCACCTAAACTTGTATCAACATTGCAATCTTTCTACACTGAAAAAAAAATTTATTTGATGCAAATAACCATTTAGGGGCCATCCACATATTACGTCACACTCTAGGGGGGAGGAGGGGTCTACAGATTTGTGACACCCTGTGTTAATTTTCAATTTTTTCCATGTAAAAAGTGTGACATGGGGGAGGGGGGGGGTCTCAAAATGGATAATTTTGTGTGACGTAATATGTGGATGACCCCTTAAACAAAGGTTTAATGACGTTGGAAAGAGAGTCAAACATAACCTACAATTTTTACCATCTGAGATCCCTTGGAAAATAAATAAATTTATGTTTATAGAAATAGACTGGATAGTATTTTATTTTCTATAAATGAAAACATATAAAAAAACGGTAAAATCAGTTTCATCTATAAAAACATATAAGCATATATCGATATTACTGTAATAAATAATAATTTATTTTAAAAAACGTGAAGTAAAAGGTAAAACGATTTCAAGTTTCAAGCAGAGAATATTTCCAAGTAATGTAATATTTTAAATAGAAATTCACATTTACAGTGAAATATTGTACATGATTTAAGGCCATTTTATCATTGGTCGATTTATCGCTGCAATTAACCGATTAAAATTAGGTTTTCGTCTTGTCTATTTTCATCACTTGCAATAGTTTTAGGTCGGCTAATCAAATTGATGCACTGTTATTATAATTACACCCGAAACACATGATATTAATATATCTTTTATATTAGAATGATATAAATATCATTTATTATAACAAAATGATATAAATATCATTTATAATAACAAAATGATCTAAATATCATTTATAACAAAAATGATATAAATGTCATTTATAACAAAAATGATATAAATATCATTTATAACAAAATGATATAAATAGCATTTATAACAAAATGATATAAATATCATTTATAACAAAATGATATAAATATTTGTGACGCCTCATGAACAAAGGTTACATAAGAAGCAAACGAATTTAGGTTATGTTTGATTTTAAATTGATAAACCTTTTTTTAATTATCTGAAACCAAAAACAGTGTTTCTTGAATAGCTTTTTCGTATATTGTTGATAAAAACTGTTTCTGTCAGTAGATTATTAAAGAGGAAGCTTTAATCAAGTTGAAACCAAACATAACCTAAATTTGTTTGCTCCTTAGGTACTTTTCTTCCCGACGCGTCATATATATAGAACCGCATAACTTTTAGGCATTCCTTTTCGACATATCCAATGAAATTTTAGGTCGGCACTAAAATAGAAGTTGGAAAAAATGACCTTTTATTGTACCTCTTATTGTACTTTTTATTGTACCTTTTATTGTACCTTTTGTTGTGGACGGTCACATACAATGAATAAAAAAAAGCAGCTAAATTCTCTTCAAAAAAGCTCTGATCGTTAAGAAACGTTAGTTGGTAAATGTCACTTAACCTAAAAACCATGTTTCTATATAATATTATGATGTATCAAAACATGCCACGTTGACGAATAGAAGACCCTAAGTAGTAAATCCAGGCTCAGTAGTGCAAGTCAATATTAGTCAGCCACAGCGCTTGAGACCAATGGTTTTAGAGAGGGAGAAATGCTGGGACTCGTTTGGAGAAAGATTGAAAAAATAATGCAATGAAAACCTAATTAAATAAAATTAATGTACGTACTTAGTCAACTTTCCATTGGGTAGTATTGTTGATGTTTGTATTGTAGTATTGTTGATGTTTTTATTGTAGTATTGTTGATGTTTGTATTGTAGTATTATTGATGTTTGTATTGTAGTATTATTGATATTTGTATTGTACTTTTGTTAATTCTCGTTATTATTCTCGTTAACCAGTTCTTCAAATCTCAGTTAATTCCTCATTTTTAGTGCACATTCTGCACTCGCTTGAACCAAGAATTGTCCTCACCTTTTGTACAAATGGTACACCTTTTCGCCAACAAAGAGAATAACTCCCAAACTGTAACCAATCACAAGAAATATTAGCACCCGAATATGCAAAATCCTCAATTTCTTTTTCTCGTCCACGTCTCTATTTGGCAAAACCATTGACGCTCTTGTAGATTCGTATAACCTCAGTTTAGACATAGATCCGCTGTTGACGAAGTTAATGAGAAACTTGTTAAAAGCATCTACCAAAGGATCTCCATTCCCCACTTGATACGCAAGTACCACATTCGTCAAAGGTTCATTAACGACATTACTAATCAAAGATTTGTATTTTTTGCTCCCAGCGAAATCTGCAATCATCCTAACAGACACAGAACACGATATGTTTCTTCCTTCGACTAAACCATCACAACAGTGATACATCTGAAACTTGCCATGGTACCGGAAGGATCTTTTGCCCAATTCTTGAACATACTTGGGTTCATTTCTAATCAGTTCCTTGTCCCTCAAAAAATCGGCAATTGTCCACAAAGTTAAATTTAACTTGGCAAGATCCCGAAGAGAATGTACTTCTCCCTTGGGAGTTGTTTCAAGCTCGACATCAGTCATCACGGAATACAGATGTATAACCTGCATAGATTTTTATTTGATGCTTGTGTAAATTTTGGGTTTTGTCCGGAAACCATTGTGATTTCGACCATTGCTTCTGTTTGCTGTAGATTTTACTGTAAGAATTGAATTGATAAATTGTCGCTACTTTTTGAACTTTAGAAAGGAAGATTCTTGTGCTTCTTCCTTCTTCTTTCTTTTTCTCTTCTTCTTCTTCTTCTTCTTTCCCTTCTTGTTCTTGTTCTTCTTGTTTTTCTTGTTTTTCTTTTTCTTCTTTTTCACTTTCCGATACTTCGAGGAACGTCAAGTCTAAAATTTGCCTCTCCCATTGTTTTTGCAGAAACAGTTTGTAATCGAGTCTCTGATTCTTTAGTAAATTGACAACTAGACATTTTGGTTTTGCGTACTCATTTGACAGTCTAATTAAAAGATTCATTGGTTCAAGCAACACAGGATCAAGAAACTGGGAGTCAATTATAACAACAAAGATTGTTGTCTCCCTAGGATTTTTGCCAAAACGTTGACTGTAATCGCTAAAAGAATTTTCTACTTGTTCTGTTGTTGCAGAAACCGTAGGCACATGGGCACTAATTTTCGCAACAAAGTCATTAACTCTTTGTAAATTATCATCGTTTTTGACATTAATGAGTACCGTTACCTGATGTTTTCCATCTTCAGTAACATATTGAACTAGGCTATTCGTCCGTTTTGGTTTCGTAAAAACTTTTCCTTCTGAACGTTTGACAGGTTCGGAAACAAATAACAAAAGAACAAGGAACAAAATTGCTTTATTGACAATTGACAACCTTTTGCTAGAAAGCATTTGTCACTATAAGCTTTATGTAGCACCAAATTTGAAACTGTCAATGACACTATAAAGGAAGCAAAATTAGTCAAAATTTCAACTAACTTAAATCGGTCATGGATTTTACATTAATTCTGATTTAGAGAAGCACTAAATGTGTCAATTTTTTTCTATGGAAAAAATGTCAATAATTTTGTGCGATAAAAAAGTGTCACTATTAATGTTTTTCCATTAAAAATTGATCACTATTAATGTTTTTCTAATAAAAATTGCGGTCACTATTAATGTTTTTCTAATAAAAATTGCTCACTATTAATGTTTTTCTAATAAAAATTGGTCACTACTAATGTTTTTCTATTAAAAATTTGTCACTATCAATATTATGGTAGCAAAAATTTGTCACTGAGATGATTTTATTAAGAGACACTTGTTTCAAGGTGTGCTCTGATGAACGTTTTCGACACGTATTACGTTCTCTTTCTAAAATAAACGATTTTGCGCGCAAAATTTTTATCGAGTCCGAAACGAAACATGCTTTTAAAACATCCTCCCTAATGGATATTTTTTTCTTGATGAAATTAGATAACAACTTTTTGTGAGTGGAAATTTCCATTTGGTGCAAAAGCATTTTCATTATTCCAACATCAAAATAATTATTGCACAATGCATCAAAACATACAAAACACACATATGTACATACAACATATGTAGAAAATTTCAGAACAATTAGATTTCCATCTTTGATAAAGAATTGTCTGAAAATCTGATAAAAAGTGCATTTTACCTTCTGCGTCCTAACGTAAGTAGTTTTGAAAATTTTGCTTTATACTCTCTAAATCTGAATTAGTCGAATATAACTAATTCAATAGTAAAGTCAGTCACTGATTCAATTAATCAAATATAACTAATTATTAGTGAAAAATAACTAATTTATTAGTCAAATAAGACTAATTTATTAGTCAAAACATAACTAATTGAATCAGTTTTTTTTTACTAATTGAATTAGTTATTTTTTACTAATTGAAATAGTTATTTTTTGACTAATGAATTAGTCATATTTAAGTAATAAATTAGTCATTTTTTACTAGTAATTAGTTATATTTGACTAATTCAGATTTAGAGAGTACTATTTCTATTTTTTCTTTCTAATTTACAGGAGAAAAAGTAGAAAATGTTGAAAACGTACGAAAAAATAAGTGAACATTATTTTTTGAAATTTTTTCACTGCAGAAATTTTACAATAGCCTAAAACGGGGCCAGATTGGGCGTCCCCAAATTTAGCATGGGATGTGGAACTATTTTTAAGTATTTTTAAGTATTTTTAAGTATTTTTAAGTATTTTTAAGTATTTCTAAGTATTTCTAAGTATTTTTAAGTATTTTTAAGTATTTTTAAGTACTTTTAAGTATTTTTAAGTATTTTGAAATATTTAAAAGAAATTTTAAATATCTTTAAATTATTTAAAGTATTTTGAAGTCTTTTAAAGTAATATAAAAGATCTTGAAGTATTTCAAAGTATTTCAAAGTAATTTTAAGTATATTAAAATATATTTTAAAGTCTTTTAAAGTGTTTTAAAGTATTTTAAAGTAATTTTAAGTGTATATATAAATGATTCGTAGTATTTTTTAGTGTTTTTAAATATTTTGAAGTCTTAAAGTATTTTAAAGTCTTAAAGTATTTTAAAGTCTGAAAGTATTTTAAAGTCTAAAAGTATTTTAAAGTAATATAAAATATTTCGAAATATTTGAAAGTTTTTTAAAGTAATTGTACGTATATTTAAAAATTTTGTAGTATTTTTAAGTGTATTTAAATATTTTGAATTATTTTAAAATATTTTGAAGTATTTTTAAACATTATATGAAGTGTTTCAAAAAAGTTTGAAGTATAGGAAATATTTGGAAAAAATGTATTGCAATTTTAAGTATTTTTAAATATTTTGTAGTATTTTTAAGTGCGCTAAAATATTTTGAAGTAGTCTGAAGTATTTTGAGTAGTTTTAAGTATTTTTAAATATTCTAGAGAAATTCTAAGTATATCCTTTAATATTTTGATGTCTTTTAAAGTATTTTAAGATATCATAAAGGATTTTGAAGTATTTTAAAGTAATTTTCAGTATTTTGAAATATTTTGAAATATTCTTAAATGTTTCGAAATATTTTCAAGTGGTTTGAAGTAATTTACTGTATTTTGAAAAATTGAAAACTGTTAAAAAATCTAAAGTCCAAAATTCTGGAAAATTTGAATATTTTAATGTAGTTTTAAATATTTTGAAATATTTTATACATATTTTGTGCATACACATTTTAAGTACTTTTAAATATTTTGAAGTTGTTTTCTGTAAAAAAAAAGTATTTTATAAATTTTGGATAAAAATTAATAAAAATCATAATGTAAAGAAATAAAATAAAAAAAATAATTTTCCATGCTAAAAATATTTCTGTAGAATCATTCCACGTGGGTGATTTATATAAAAATACACTGAGAGAAAAGAATTCGTGAAACAAGAATTAAAATATACTCACCATTTATTTTTGCTTTAAAAATATTTTCGATTTCAATCAAAAATATTTATTCCCGTTTGAAAAATAAATATATTTGAATCAGGAATATAGTTAATCTTCATTGAAAAATAAATATTTGTTAATAATCAAAAGTCTATTTGAATCAGGAATATAGTTATTCTTCATTGAAGAATAAATATTTGTTAATATTCAAAAATCTATTTGAATCGAAAATAATGATTTAAATCAAGAATAATTATTTTTGAATAAAGAATAATTAAACTTGAATAAAGAATAATTATTCTTGAATAAAGAATCATTATTCTTGAATAAAGAATAATTATTCTTGAATAAAGAATCATTATTCTTGAATAAAGAATAATGATTCTTGAATAAAGAATAATGATTCTTGAATAAAGAATAATGATTCTTGAATAAAGAATAATTATTCTTGAGTAAAGAATAATTATTCTCGAATAAAAAAATATATAGGTCCGATTTTAATAATTAATTACCTACATGCAATGCATCTTTGCATTGAATCAAGAAAACTTTTCTCTCAGTGAACATTTCCCTCAATTTTATGAAAATTATTCCTAATAGTGTAATTTTTCATTTTGATTGATGTCAAGCTCATAAATTCCGTGAAAGCAAATGAGTCTCCCACGTGGTTGATATTAAATAATTACATACAAACGGATTCGTTAGAAATATTAATATTTCAAAAGTACGTGTTTATATGAAATAACTTATACATAAATAGCATTCATTATAAAACGGTAGTTAATTTTTTCCTCATTTTTTTAAAAAAAGTTGACCTTAGCAGAAGCTAATTTTATCTGACAACTGATCTAAATTATCGAAATTAGTGTAGTCCAGCATTTCCGGAAGAGAGAGAATTATGAAATGAGCTGCGCGCGAAGCGATGAAATCATACCGTATCAAAATAACTAAACTGGCCCGAGAGCGATCCGAAAGTGGCATGCGCTAATTGCGGAAAATTCTCTCTTCAAATTCTTCATTCGATTGCATAATCTTCAAATATTTAGATGTTAGTCACCCCTTTAAAAATTACACAACTTCGACAAATAAACACCACTCAAAATCAACACTTCCATTTCAATTTCACTTGAATCTGCTTCTGAATCTTGATTCTGTTGAAAGTGTTGTGTAAATTATGTATATGCTTTTTAAATTTCGACAAAGTGGATAATTTGTGTCTTCAAAATTAGTTATAAAATACAATTTCATTACGCTACATACTAGAGTGATTTTTCAACTATTTTTCCATTTTTTCAACTCGTTATTTTGTTTCAAAAGAAAAGACAAAAGAAAGACAAAAGAAAGACAAAAGAAAGACAAAAGAAAGAAAAAAAAGAAAAAAAAAAGAAAAAAACTTGAAATTTCATTGAATATGTCGAAAGAAACATTTCCTGAAGGTTACAGCCCTTAATATTAATTTTAAGTACTTTCCCAAAGCGAAAAAATTTTCCATCTGAAATACACGTGAAACAACATTTTTTTCAAAAATTGCTATAAATGATTTTATTTCTAATTGAAAAAGCAAAATTTTACACAAAAAGATAACCTCACTTTCTTTACTGAATTTTTGTATACGGATTTTTTTTACATTTTTACCCGTTCTCTCTAAACAAAATTTACTAAATTTTAAAATAGTCAAAAGTAACGTAATCTCCAGACCAAAGTAAAATGACGATGTAAATTGACGATGCTTCTAGCAATTTCATCTTTTTATTAAAGAATTATTTTACTTTGGTCTGGAGATTACGTTACTTTTGACTATTTTGATGCTATTTCAAGAAACTACTAAATTTTAAATTCTATTGATAAAAATAATGTTTTTCGATTTTTGGAAGGATAACAATTTAAAAGAAAGCGAATGTTTTTCTTATGTCATTACAACGTTTCGTTGACAAAATCCGTCAACCTCATCAGGTTCTGTTTATTGAAAAAACAACAAAATTAATATAAAGTTACAATTTCTCAAACAAACAAAAATTTTATTTATTAGAATAAAAATTTATCACTCGGTGAATATAATTTATAAGTTATAAGAATTTATCAAACTATCTTTTTAAAAAAAATTTTTTTTTTATGGAAACTGGTAAAAAATTCACAGAAAAAAAAGTCTTAATTCCTTACTTGACTAGCTTGTATTTTGGACTTGAATTTATACGATGCGATGGATAGTTTTGCAGAACAAGAAAACAAATTTCACAGGGCACCGGAGACTAGTTTCACGTCCCTGGATTTTCGATAGAATCAAAATGGCGGTCGTATGGGTAGATCCAGTGTTTGACAGTTTTCACAAGTTTTCTAGAAATGTGTTCTGTTTTGTGTTGATTTTTATGATCAAAAATATTTGACCATATTTGAAAAGAGTTTTGAAACAATGCTTCCCTATGAGGAAGCAAAAGTATATAAATATTGCTTTATACTTGTTATAGTCGTTGCTGCGTTAAAAAGGAACGGACAAGAAGACTAGAGTTCTTGAGAACGGATTTGAAACAATTTTTTTCTGTTCATAAAATAATTAATACACTCGATGCCGAGTAGTCTAAGAATCGTGGATGATTAAGTAGTTAAAATTTGACAGCTTGAATAATTTATTGACAAAAAATGTTAATAAATAAAATATTAAAGAAAAAGTTTTAAATAATGCAAGTCTCATCTTGTCCAATACTGATTAATTAAAAGCGTAAACGTACATCCATTATGAATACGTCTAGGGTCTTTAACCAAATTAATAGATGGAGAAGCGAGGAATTAATTAAACAAACTCGATGAAATTATATTCCCTAAATGTTGAGAGCGAGGAAGACGTATTTCGCCAAACTGAAAAAATGCCGATTCTCACGCGAAATCTAGTTAAGCGTAAACTCAATTTCTGATTTCTGCTCAAGTAATGTATTTTGCATCGGTCGTGAATAATAAATAAACTATTAAATCTCGACTCGGATCCGTGAACCTAAAATATTGCCGGCATTTTTTGTTACGTGGAACAAGATTATAATAATTGGATTATTAATTTGTGTATACTGAGAATTGAGTGGGAATTCAGGGAAAAATAAAAGTATAGTGTCATTTGAAAACTTAACCTAAAAAACAGTTATTCCGTTAAATCTTCATTTCAATTGTAAAATAAGAAATCACCCGTAAATTTAAATATTAGAAATTTTAAATGTTAAATTATCACTTTTATTATAATAAAATAAAATATTTTTAATTATTACAATACTGTGTAATTTATAGATCCTGTTGTTGATTTTTTGGTTAATATAACCAAAAAATCAACAACAGGTTCTATGAATATAATAATTCTTGTGGAATAATCCTTAGTTCTGCGATAAAATTTTTTAGTGTGTGTTCGTTTTTAGTGATAAGTCAATTGACGACATTTAGCCGATATCAATTATGTGAATAGTGTGCATTTTTCACGTCGAGATAAAGTTAGACGTTTGGCAGCATGGACCAAGTCGAGATAGGTCTCAGTCACATTGACCCCACATTCTTCATCTCGTTTGCTGCATCCCCCCAACATTCACCTGACTTAAATATAACATTTACATTTATGTATTCTTGTCGACGATCATCGGTACTTTGACCCTATGCGATATTGTCTCCGCAAAATAAATCATTTCTTCCCGGAAATCTTTTCAGAGTGTCTTTGATCTCGTGAATTGCTCTCTTTTTTTCCTCAATGTATTCTTTTTGTCACAAGAATTTTGTTTAACGTGTTCTGCTTCTGTAAATCTGAATTAATGGAAATTCGTCCTCCGATTTGAGTTGATAGTAACTTTTAATGAAATTACACCGGACTAAATTCTTTTCGGCAGATAAGTTCAAATTTTAGATTTAGTTGCTCATCGAAATACACTCAAGGTTTCTACAAATTTTTCTTCAGAAAATTGCAGGAGTTTTCCATGATTTCCATGAGGTAAATAAAAAATTTTCATTACATATTTTGATAATTATTGATTAATATATTGATTAATATATACGTATTTTAAAAATATGAAATTTTTAATATTTATTAAGAATTTAAATTACTATTGAAATAATGAAAGTTTTATAATGCTCTTACGCTTGTTGCAAAAATAATTTTTTATAAAATTAAAATTACTCAAGGTTATTATTTTTAATTTTAAAATCATTTTATGTATTTTCAAGTTTTTTTAAAAATATTTTTAAATATTTTGAAGACATTTTTAAATATTTTTTTTAGTATTTTTAAATATTTTAAAGTATTTTTAAATATTTTAAAGTATTTTTAAATATTTTAAAGTATTTTTAAATATTTTGAAGTATTTTGAAGTATTTTGAAGTATTCTGAAGTGTTTTAAATATTTTAAAGTATTTTTAAATATGTTGAAGTATTTTGAGGTACTCTGAAGTGTTTTAAATATTTTCGTGACAAATGGAATTTTAGGTTTAGTTGTTTTTCCTGATCCTTCTAATATTTATAAAAAATAACTTGGCGCTAAAACGTATAATGAATATAACAAAACTTGTTTGTCTCGCTACAATTTTATATTTGAATATTAATTATTTTAAAATAATGAATAACGGCATTAATTAAAAATTACATTACTGAATTTAATCAATACAATTATGAGATCAGATTCAAATAAATAAAACATTCAGTTAATTGTATATTGCATATTGTATATTGTACGTCAAATCATGCAAATAAAGTTCTGAACGTTCAAATGAACGAAATTTTTATTCTTCTATTTTTAAAAATTCAGATTTGTCCTAAAATATTATTTACGTATTATTACAAATATTAACTTTTATGTTATTATTGTTTAAAAACAATTGTCCATTTTCATTACAAAAGTATATTTTTGGAAAATTAATATAGAAGGAAAACAATTCGTCCAAATGAAGGTTCCGAACTTTATAAACATCGTCAAATCAATTTCCATAAGAAAATATTGAAGAAAAGATATAAAATAAACTTTTACAGCGATTGCGACTCATTCATATCAGGCATACGATCGTAAGATTATAAGTAAACAAAATAATATACACAAAATTATAATTCATCATAGGAAATTTCGTAAAAAAAACAGTGCAGTATTTCTTAACAAAATTTTTAATATCGATAAATTGTAGCGGTCATTTAAACAAAAGAATCTTTAATATTTAGAAATTCTTATACCTAATCTAATACCTTATTTAATAACATTAAAGTAATTTTTAATTAATAGAACATTAATTCATTTCAAAATTACAATTTAATTTAGACTAGACATGTTCAACAACTCTAAACTCTAAATCCAGGAACAGGAAGGTATACTATATAAAACTGAATCTGCGAAATTCCGCTAATTCTCAGGGTATATGCGCTGATTTGAAACATATACTTATCGCTGATTGAAATTTAGAGAGTTCAAGTGTAGCCTTATTCCGAGACCTTTAAATAATGTTAAAAATTACAATTCGATCATAAGTAGGTATTATAGCTACAACCAAACATCAGAGAACTGGATACAATTTACTACAATAAGGAAAGTTGACATTATAACCAGTGATTTTGCATTAAGGACCATCACATAATAATGTAAGGTCTACAAAAATAAATAGCTCAAAACAATAATGTAATTATAATCACATAATTCGATATTTTCAATCAATGTGTCTGTAACCAAAAAACTTTCAAGCTTATTGTCAATATTGCCTCTTCATCTTCAGTGCGTACTCTGCATTTGAGTCGTTTGACTCAAAATTGTCCGTATTATTACAGTTCCTTTAGATAGATGGTATAAAACTTCTCCAACAAACAAGATGAATCCCAAGCAGTAACCAATGACGAGCAAAATTAGTACTCGAAAATGCAAGACATTCGACTTCATTTTCTCATCCACGTCACTTTTTGGAAAAACAAGTACTGCTCTCGTCGATTCGTAAAATTTCAGTTTGCTCATGATACCGCTTTCTGTAAAGTCAATAAGAAACTTGTTGAAAGTATCTACTAGAGGATTTCCGTTTCCAACTCTAAATGTAAGTACCATATTTGTCAGAGGTTCATCTACAAGCTTCAAATTTCGAAATAGGAAATTCATCTCATAATTTGTAGCCATTCTAACCATCAATCTAGAAGATGTAGAGCATGAAATGTTGTTGTAATTGGCTAGATATTTCACACATTTGACTTCTGTGAAGCCTTTCTTGTACCTAAACGATCTTTTGCCCAATTCCTGAATAAAGGTAGGTTCATTTCGAATCTGTTGTTTGTCCCACATGAATACGGCATTTGACCACAATGTTAAGTTTAACTCAGCAAGATCCCGGATAGAATGTACTTCTCTCTCAGGAGTTGTTTGAAGTTGAACATCAGTCAAAACAGAATGCAGATCTCCTGAGTAAATCATGCACGAAAAGAGCAAGCAGCAGACAACGATTCTCTCTTTCCAACTCTCTGGGACTGTAAAGAAACCCATTCCGATCGTAACACCGAAAATGTCCAACAAACGCCAGGAATCTCTGCTAAATTTCATCAACATTAGTACCAATCGCAGGATAATAATTGCTGCAACGTTTGCCAACATTATGTAGACAATTTCCCAAGTGATGAAGTTACTTGTTGTCGCAAGTTTCAATCGTGGCACTAACACACGTTCTTCATCAAAAGAGTGGAAACGAGAATAATGTAGTCTCTTTTGACCGGTGGAATGAGTGTATAGCAATTGTTGCATCATAAATTGATTTCCTCTTTCTGAAGCCAATGCTTTTACAACCTTCATAGTAAAATTTGTTTTCTTTGCAAAAGTTTTAAAAAAGAATTTCATATTTTTTCTCTTCACCCAACCAACATGAAGTTTTATTCGATACTTGTGTAAATTTTGTGTTTTGTCTGGAAACCATTGCGATTTTGACCATTGCGTTTGTTTTCTGTAGATTTTACTGTACGGATTGAATTGATGAATTGTCGCTACTTTTTGAACTTTAGAAAAGAATCTACTTTTGCTTCTTCTTTCTTCTGCTTCTTCTTCTTTTACTTCTTTTTTTTCTTCTACTTCTTTTACTGCTTTTTCTTCTTCTACTTCTTTTTCTTTTTTTACATCTTTTTTTTCTTCTTCTACTTCTACTTCTTTTTCACTTTCAGATATTTCGAGGAACGTTAAGTCTAAAATTTGCCTTTTCCATTGTTTACGCAGAAACAATTTGTAATCGAGACTCTGATTCTTTAGTAAATTGACGACTAAACATTTTGGTTTTGCATACTGTTTTGATAGTCTAATCAAAAGATTCATTGGTTTACGTAATACAGAATCAAGAAGCTGGGAATCAATTATAACAACAAAGAGTGTTGTCTCCCTAGGATTTCTGCCAAAACGTTGTCTGTGATCGCTAAAAGAATTTTCCACTTGTTCTGCAGTTGCCGTAACCGTAGGCACATGGCTACTAATTTTCGCAACAAAGTCATTAACTTTTTGTAAATTATCATCGTTTTTGATGTTATGGAGTACCATTACCTGATGTTTTCCATCTTCAGTAACATATTGAACTAGGCTGTTGGTTCGCTTCGGTTTCTTCAAAAATCCTCTTCGAGATTTAATAGCTTCCGAGAAATACAACAAACACACGAAGATACAAAATATTTTTATGAAAATTGACAACATTTTGCTGCCAAGAATTTGTCACTATTAGTACCAATTGCATTGTAATATATTATTATTGCACCACTTATATACCAATGTTATACCAATTTCGTAACAAAAAGCATTATGCTAATTAAGTTAACAATAAATATACTCTTTTTCAACTGCTTTATTCAAAGTCTATTCCTAAAGAGTTTCACTACATTTTATACAAGTGTTTTGTTTCACAAACCCTTTAGCTGTCAAAGGTGTTTAATCTTAATTTTATATCACCATTACTTAACATTGTAAAATTAACTGTAATCTATCCACCTTTTTCTGAAACTACCCACTGTTTTCTGAAACTATCCACTGTTTTTTCAATCTATCCACTCTTTTCTCAATTTATCCACCACTAGTTACATCTATCCTCTATTTTTTAATTCTATCCCGCGGATTTCGATTCTATCCACCAACCAGTTATTCACTTTTTTTTCTGTGTGGGTACCAGTTTCAGTTTTTACTTCTAAAGTTATAAACTATATAAATTATTATTTATTTTATATATTAACATATATATATATATATAATGTTAATAACATATATTAACATATATGTATATGTTAATAACATATATTAACATGTAACTCGAAGCATATCTCCAGAAGATCTTACAATAAGACACTTTTTTGTCGGTGTACCTTGAGTAATGTCTATGGCACGACTTACGTGGCTTTTTCCTTCTGAGAACGATTTTGCGCAAATTTGTGAACTAAAAAAAGAACTATTAGATGCTTTCAGAAATTAATGCAGATTTTCTGAGTGAAAAATATCGATCGTTAAAAAGCATTTTTATTTGCACAGCAAAAAGTACTAATACATGCATGGATTTAAGATTTATTACACTGAAAAAAAAAATTATTTGATTCAAATAATTCAAATTATTTGAAAAATATTTATTTGGTTCAAATAATATTTATTTGAATTTAAAAATTA
>WNHD01008447.1:0-11701 GCA_011057455.1 Ganaspis sp. Gsp50
CAAGAATATTTTTCTTCCTCCAATTACTTTCCATATCAAGAATATGAACATTTTTGCAATTATAATCTACTTTATGATTAAGTTCTGTTGTGTGTTTGCTTATGGCTATGTTTGCTTTTTATGATTCATGGCGAAATGCATAGACAATTTGGAAGTTAATAAACTTTATTGACCTAAATGAGAAATTAACATCTTTTATTAAAAATGGACCAAAGGCCACAAATATTTTCCTAATAAATTTATAATATAATTTATTTTAATATAAATATCAATCAAAAATAGTCTAAGGTTTTTAAACCTTATTAAATGCTGTTTCAAATAAGACTGACACTTAACTTTATAAATGACATTCAATTTATTAAATTTTAAGTTTTAAAATCAGTTTATAGCGTCGACAGAAAAAAATGCATTAAATTCCTGCGTTTTACTTTTAAAAATATTTAAAAACAGTACTTTAACATTAAATTATAAGCGTCTTAATATATATTTACGTTCATAATATTGTTGTAAATTTTTTTTTAATTCAAAGATATTAAAGGGTGACCGTCTTAGATGCTAGACCGTTTTTGTTGGTTTTTTTCCTACATTTTTGTCCTACTTTGTATAAATGTTTTACCAAATTTACTCAGTAAAGCAGTCATTGCATTTTCTGGAAGTTGTGGCTTCTTTTTGTTTTTTTCTTCAACAGCCTTGCCACCAATAGATGAATTATTATTCAAGGCTTCCGTTGTAAACAACCCTACCAGTATTTTCCTTGCAAGCACAATTTCGTTGTTTGACCGTGAAATTGCCAACTTTAATGTATCCCTTTTTATAAATATTCCGCAATCGGTTCCCAATTCAATAACCTAATAATTAGTGTTTTGTAAATAACATATTTCAGAGATAATTAATTAATAATTAATTAGTTTTAATTATTTAACAACTTCACAGAAAATAACAAAATGTTATTTTTGAATGCATAATCTGTTAAATTCCAAGATAAACTGGTATTCTACAGGCATATACTTCTGAAAATACAACTTTATCTTATAATTTAACATTTTGTTTTTCCTGTGTTATTTGAATTATTTACACTTTTAGGTCTGAATTATTTTCATAGAATTATATTTGTTATACGTTAAGTGAACAAAATCATTTTTATTCAAATTAAATAAGCTACTTTTAACTTTACTCTTAACCCCTTAAATTGAATTCGATTAAATTGCAATTGATAGTATGCTACGCTACTGGCGTCGAACCATTTGCCTTCTTACGGTGCTCTTCAGTTTTTACTGTTTTTTATTGGTTTAAAGACTGTTTTTTATTGTGTTACTGTAACTGTTTTTTTCCTCGGGCATTGACGATTTTAATGGGATAACAGTTTTGGTTTTGTTTTGCCAATTACTACTTTAATTCCTGATTTTGTGTGCATGCTTTGCTTTACACGTGCGATTGTAATATCATTGCCAAAAACATCGGCCTCAATCACTCGATTGCACCATGTTGTCTACCCAAGCACTAAATATCCCAGTGAACCACATTTGTCGCGTGTGTAAAAAAAAAGTAGTGAGCCCTAATTTTTGCCCGGGCTGTTCCGCCCCTTATCATCCAAGCTGTGTTGATAAAACAAGAGTCTTACCTGATGGATCATTTGCAAAATGACGCTTCGCCATCTCTGTCGCCGGTGCCTAGCTCTTTGTCTACAGGGACGCAACGCACAGCTTTTAATTTTCAACTGAACGATAAGAACCCTTTTTAATTTTTATCCGAACAAATAGCTGATTTATCATCAGAAATGAAAAGAGGAATGAACGAGGTACAATCTACCATGACCCAGCTAAAAAGCGACGTTGCTGTTTTTAACACCAGACTGGAAAATGTAGAGGGTAAAGTAGACACTTTTCACAATGATTTAACCTCCGTAGCAAAGCGTGTTGATACATTAGAATCTGTTACTAGTACTGTGGAACCTGTTGATACTATACTACAGGAGTTTGAAGATAGACAGAGACGAAAAATGAACCTTTTAATTTTCGGTCTCAATGAATCTGTCAATACTGATCATAATTATAACCGAGACCTAGACAAAACCAATATCTTAAGTCTTCTCAATTCTATTTTTGAAACACCAGTTAGTTATCTACAATCTGTTAACATAATAAGAATTGGCAAATTTTCCCAGGCCCGTACCAACCCGAGGTCCGTAAAGATTATGTGCACCTCTCAAGACCACGTGGGAGCGATCCTATCAGCAGTGAGATTGTCAAAAACAACGAACCCCCAGGCCATCCACGGACTTTCTTTTGTCCCGGACAGGACCTTACGCCAACAACGAGACTACAAAAACCTCAAGATGATCCTGGAGGATCGTACCAAAAACGGCGAGATGAATCTCAAAATTATACATATAAAGGGATGCCCAACGATCGTGTCGTCGAAACCTTCGCAGCAACACCAGTAAACTTCCAATCAACGAGTGTTAATATTTTTTATCAAAATGTGAGAGGAGTCAATACGAAGTTTTCTCAAATTGAAAACTTTACCGATTTCAGACTTTATGACATTCTTGCTCTGTCTGAAACATGGCTAAACTCTAGTTCTATTTCTAGTGATTTATTTTTTCCTAATATTTTCAATATTTTTAGACACGATAGGAAGCATCGTAGAGGGGGAGGAGTTCTCCTTGCAATAAGTATAAATTTTTATGTCCTATCATTTTTCCAGACGATTTGCTGGATAAATTTAATTTTTTATCGATTAGAGTCACTAAGAGTAAATTTAAATTTGACATTGTTTTAATGTATTTATCGCCTGATTTATCTACCTCTACCTTTGCGGAGATTTTTGATTGCCTAATTTCACAAATTAATAAAGTATCGAAGAATACTCTATTTTTAGGGGACTTTAATGTGCCAAACTATATTGATTATACTTCGAAAGATAGCCCAGTTAATTTAATAGCTAATCAGAAACTCAGTTCTCTGGTATCTTTTGCGTCCATTTTCGGCGTCACTCAGATTAACCAAATACTATTCTGAGAAAACAACTGATAAGGGACCTAGGGGTAATTTTTGACTCTAGGCTGACTTTTACTTCTCACATAGAATCAATTGAAAAGAGTGCCTCAAAAACATTAGGATGTTTGTTGCGGAACGCCAGAGACTTTAGGAACAGAGATACCTTTATTTTACTTTTCAATGCTTTTATATTGTCAAAATTCAACTATGCTACCATTATATGGAACCCCACATTTGATAAATACATTGTAGCTCTTGAAAAAATCAAAAAAAAATTCTTGAAGTTTCTGGTCTTTCGCGACACTCATATTTATCCCCCTAGGGGGTCTGACTATGAGCAACTTTGCAAAAGATTTGATTTTTTTACTTTGGCTGAACGACGCTTCTTAAACCAGTCTATGTTTTTGTATAAATTACTTAACAACAAAACTAATTGCTCTTATCTACTGGAGCAAATTAACTTTAGAGTCCCACGTCTTAGCTCTAGATATTATCAACCTTTTGCGTTACCTATGCCACACTCAGAAATTGGTTTCATAGCACCACTATATAACATGTGCAATGCAATAAATGTAATGTGCTTACATCACAACATCGAACTAGACTTTTTCGATTTGACACTAGGTTCTTTAAATCTTAAACTACATCATAAGTAGACGCCAGTAACTCTCTACCCCCTTTTCGTTGTATCTTTTGTATTTTCTTTTATTTCCTTTTCTTAATATATATATTTCTGTATATATATATTGATGTATTTTGTTTTAAAAAAAACCTAATCTTTATATGTTTTACAATCAACGTATTTAAAATGAACAAATACTTTTTTAATTGATGAGAGTTCCTCGTATGCTTTCTTGACTAAGTTTGTCTATTATTGTCTATATTATATCAAGCACACTAAATTGATAGGGGTTAAGTATTTTGACAACGCTGTAGAAAATCGAGTTTCAATTGTTAAGTTTGAACTTATTATGTTTTGTATATATATGCATAATCGTTACTGTTGCCATAGAAATTTAAATATTTACAATGATTCCGTTTTATACAAAATAAAAACAATTGTTCTAAAAGTTACTCTCCTTTTGATTTGTGATACTCTGTTTGTATCGTCTCTCTTCATTTCATGATTATTTATGTTTCATAAAGAAAGTTATAAAACATACAAATTACCAAAAAAATAAGTAAATATGTCGTATGATGTGTCTAGTGACAGAGAGAATCGTAGTGAAACAATGGAAATTGAAGAACAGGTAAATATTAAAAACATTTTTTTATAATAATAAAAATAATTTATTGTGACAAAACATTTAAACTTTTGTATTTAAAAGAAAATTCTTGCAACGACACTTACAAAAATATTATGTTTATTAAAATATATGAATTACATTTTAATCTATTTTCAATAGAATAAATAAACTAAGCGGCGTTGCTCTTTAAATCTAAAGCAGCTACCCAAGTATCATGAAATATCACCAGGATGTCACGGTGATATCGTTTGGCAATAATCACTATAACGTTTTGGTGATATCAAAATATCCACCTCATTTATAAGTTATATTATAAGTTTATTACTTATAAATAAGTAAATAAACTTATTTATAAGTTTATATTGAATTTATTACAATGTGTCACTTTCCCATTATTTATTATTGTATGTTTTAAAAAATAAAGCCAATTCCAGTATAATAATTCTGTTGGAGAAAACCCTACGAGTTGGTGGGCCGGCCCTGCGTCTGTTCTAGTTAGGACCTCCCACTCTTTTTCTTTCGATGACGCTCAGTCTCCATATTGCCAAGGAGAGAGCCACGTGAGCCTGCGATTTTTTCGTGTGTGAGTTGAAAGTTGATTGATATGAGATTTGGTTAAAATTGTGTTAAATAGTGTTTCATGTAAATAAATATAAGTTCAATTGCTCCGGAATTGTTATTGTTATTTCTCTATCCTGAACAACTTCCCCAGCATTTGGTCCTTCGAGCCGGATTCGAACCAGCGTGATATCTGATAACAAATAGAAAGGTGAGTAAAATTTAACTAAGCCCAACTTGAACATCATTTGCAAGCATATATAAATAGAATAAAACGAGGAAATTAATTAATAAGTTTCTTCCTTCTAATTTTCCAAATATAATTCTTAAAAGATTAATTTGAGTGTGCCAAGGTCATATAGTGCAAATGTAAACAAGACCCATTCTTGTTGTTCCTTTGCTTTTCTTTGTGCATATTTCCGGAAAGTTCACGGCCGTTCTACCTGACTTTATGGAATGTACAACCTACAACCGATTTAACTATATTTTCTAGAGTATGCACCAACAAGGTCATTTACTTTATCCAAGCACTTATTTTATTGGCCCTTTTGAGGTCCCCAATAAGAATATTAGCAAGAGATAAACAATTTGATAGAATATTGAAATGTCTTTGAAAACAGCAAGGCCTGGGATCATCTCCCTCCTGTTGCAATCAATGTTTTTTGACTTTAGTAAAGTCGAACACATACAAACAATGCGAGAATACCGCCGTGTGCGATAGTAGATAAAGCGATTTTAGAATCCTTTTGAGCCAGTGAGGCAGGAAATAGCATCAATGTTTTCTGTTTGTTTCAGTATGGATACGAGGTTCCAACGCGCTTTAGCTGAAGTGATTAGGAGAGGAGTAACATCAGCAGAGGAGCTACCAGCCGACAAATGGACGTTAGGTCTAGTCGACTGTCGCCTAAATCTTCTGGAGTCATATTGGAGTGACTTTCAATCCAACCATGTAGCTCTTCTCTACTCACAAGACGATGATTACAATGACAGCGATGATTATTTCGCCAACGATATTTACCATCAAGCCGAGATAGATTATGTGACAACCAAAGGACTTGTTTCAGTCCTTGATAGATTCAGACCCATCATTGAAACACGTGGATAAAATGTATTACCTGAAAACTCTTCTCAGTGAAGAAGCTCTCCTAGCTATTCAGGCGATCCCCATCACCGCAGAGAACTACAAAACAGCTTGGGCAATTTTAGAAGCCTGTTACGACAATAAATATCTTCTGGTGCTGAGTCGCTTGATCAGTCTGAAGCGGTTACGTCAGATTAAGGAAGAATCCACCACAGAGTTGCTGATCGACGAATTGCAGCGCCATAGGGAACAACTGCGCGCTTTAGGACGGCCGGTCGATCACTGGGACGACTAGTTCGTCTCAATAGCAACTGATGCGATGGACTCAAACACTCGCCGCGATTCGGAGGACGAAATACAGCGAGTGACTAACACTAACGAGGCACCACTCGAAATATATCCTTCCTTCAAACAACTTTATGAATTTCTGCAAAGAAGGTGTCGAGCTCTAAAGTCATTAGAGTTAAGTCGCTCGAAATCAGTCGCCAGTTCAAGTAAACCTGCAAGCATTACCCCCACAAAAGCAGCCATGGCTGGTGCTACAACCACAGGAAAGTGTGCCTGTTGTGGAGGAACACACTATGTGGGTCATTGCGAGAAGTTCCGCGGTCTGGCTCAAGCTCAACGACGTGGACTAACTAGACAGAAAAAACTTTGCTTTAATTGTCTCAAGGACAGTCACCTCGCTTCCAATTCTCCATCAGCCCAGACATGTCGGGTGTGCAACAAATCACATCACTCGCTTTTACACGAAGGATCAGAAAAAAGATCAGCTGATTCCGAAATGCCTAGCCAAACAGCCAAGAAACAAATGCGGTGGAACCCGACGGACTCTACTTCCGAACAAGGAAAAAACCCCTCTTGACTACCAGTGTTACCTACCGCCGTGGTTATGCTCGGCGATGGTGGCCTCCGCCGAATAAAGGCGCGAGCGCTATTAGATCCTTGCTCAGAGGCTACCTTATTAAAAGAAGAATTAGTGAGAAAACTTGGAACGCCTATTGAAAGAAATTATCTAAGCATCTCTGGCGTGGCGGGCCTGCCCATGGACTCGGCTAGGGTCAAAACCCAGCTGTTTTTGTATCCGGTAGGGCGACAGGATCCGATACAAACTGAAGCTTACGGTCTCCGTCACATAGGGGTCATCACTCCAACCGCTGCAATAGGTTACATAATCAGCAAGTTTAAAGGACTGACACTTGCTGATCCAGAATGAGCAACACCAGCTGGAATAGACATTATTCTCGGGACGAACGTTTATAGTCAGCTCATACGATCAAGAGTTGAAAGCAGGGGCTCACTGCTTGCTCAAGAGACTATCTTTGGTTGGGTTGTCACTGGAGTTGTAAAGATGTATGACACCGAGACAAGAGCATCATTAACTATAACAGCGAACATGGAAGAGCCGCCGAACGACGACATCGTTGGTCTTCTTCAAAAGTCTTGGGCAATCGAAGAGATTTCACAGAAACCTCGCATCTTCGAGGACGACTTGAAATGCGAAGAGTTATACACCGACCACTGCAGCCGGGACGCTAACGGACGTTATATCGTTCCTTTACCATTGAAAGATGACGCAGTCCGTTTATTGGGATCCAATCTACCGGCGGCTCGATTAGCACTTTCGGCGCAGCAACGGAGAATGCAAAAAGACACACGACTGGGAGACGAGTACAAAAGCTTCATGAGAGACTACTTGGAGATGGGTCATATGAGAAGATTGATGCCACACGAAATTGATGATAACTCGGTTGGTATCCACTACATTCCTCATCATGGAATCTGGCAACACAGCGACAACGGTACAAAACTGCGAGTCGTTTTCAACGCATCGAGAAGAACAACCTCTGGACATAGCCTCAACGACACCCTTTACGCCGGTCCAAAACTCCAAAGCGATTTGGCAACTGTCATCACACGTTGGAGGAGACACAAGATTGGCTACTGCGCCGACATTAAGATGATGTTTCGACAGATCCTAATTAGACCACCCGATACGCACCTGCAACGAATTATCTGGAGTCCGGAGCCCGATCAACCTGAGGAACATTTTGCACTACTCACGGTTACATACGGAGAAACTTGCTCCCCATACCTAGCATTACGCACGTTGCACCAGTTATGCAAGGATGAAGGAAACTCGTTCCCAGAAAGAGTAAAGTCAATTCAAAATGAATTATATATTGATGACTTCCTGAGTGGTGGAAGAAATCTGAAGGAAGCAAAACAACGCCGAGACCAGCTTATAGGGTTGCTGAAAAAGGAGGGTTCGAACTGAAAAAGTGGGTTTTAAATCACTCAGAGTTCGTAGAGGACATTTCACCATTAGATCGATAACGTCCCAGTTGGCGACATTTTGAAGTTGGTGGTCTAGTGAATGAACTTGGACTATCTTGGGATCCTATAGCTGATGACTTCAAATTCTCCCCTCCAACCCTCGATAGAAAGGACATTTTGACAAAACGGAAAGCCTTGGGAGAACTAGCCAGAATGTTCGACCCCGTTGGCTGGCTTGCGCCGCTTGTTGTGATCGGTAAGATGCAAATACAAGATCACTGGAGGGCTAAGTTGTCGTGGGATGAACCTCTACCGACCTTAATGGCCTTGCGTTGGAACGACTTCCGTGACACTATTAATGGTGTAGCTATTATTTCGGTACCACGATGAATCAACCATGAACCGGATCATCCACAACAACTTCACGTATTCACAGATGCTAGTCGACGTGCTATGGCAGGAGCGGTGTATTCACGAGCGAGTGGTGATGATGGAAGCACCCAAGTACGACTCCTAGCAGCCAAAACCAAACTAACACCCATCAGAGGTTTACAACCTGCAACACAGACCACTCAGAGGATGACAATTCCGAGGCTTGAGCTCCGAGCGGCACTATTGGGAGCGAAGCAGCTCAACCTACAAGCAAAAACTTTAAACATCGAATTGGGGGACTGCTTTGCATGGAGCGACTCTCAGATCGTCGTACAAAGGCTCGCATCAGATCAACCGATCGGCAAAGATCTGGTGGACAATTACATCAGCCACATACAAGAACTACTTCCTAACGTCAAGTGGCGGTACGTGCCAACAGATGTAAATCCAGCAGATCTAGCTACCAGAGGTGCGAGTATTGAGAAACTCGCTGAGAACAAACTATGGTGGCAAGGCCCATCCTGGCTCCAGTACCCCTCGACACAATGGCCAAGAGAGCTCTCAAGAAACAATTCAGATACTCCCAGTCTGAAAGAACAATCCCAGTTTCAATGCCTCAAAATTCAAGCAGAGACGACAATCATCGATCAATTCTCTTCACTGACAAGACTCTTGAAAAATTTGGTCCGCTGCAGACGTTTATTCCGATATCGCCTTGCCTCCGCAGATTCGATTCCGCCATTGGGTCCAATTACCGCTGAAGAATTCAATAAGGAATTCCTTACCTGTGTCAAACTAGCTCAAAAGAAAGACTTCGCATCCGAGAAAAAACTGTTGGCTCGGACCCAGCATGTTCAGGCGGCGAGCAACCTCGCTAGATTGAATCCCTTTCTAGACGAACATGAGGTGTTAAGAGTCGGCGGAAGGCTAGGAAATTCATCCTTGAGTGATGAAGAAAAGCACCCTCCGATTCTAGCCAGTCACTGTCATCTGGCCAATCTGATAATCGGTTGGGATCATGAAAGAGCATTACATGCTGGCCCCACAGTCACTTACGCCTATACTCTAAAGAGAGCGTGGATCATAAGAGGTCTAAACAAAGTCAAATCTTTAGTGGGACGGTGCGTGGTTTGCGCCAGAGCTTCAAGAAAGACATCATCGCAGCTCATGGCCCACCTTCCGGCCGAACGAGTCATTCCGTCAAGACCATTTAGTAAGGTCGGCGTAGATTACGCTGGACCATTCCAAATTCTGCGATCAAAAAGGCGAGGAATCTCTACGTCGAAAGGATATGTGGATGTTTTCGTGTGCCTTGCGACAAAGCCCATTCACCTGGAACTTGTGGGAGACTTGACCACTGAGAGCTTTCTGGCTTCTTTATCGAGATTCGTAGGTCGTCGCGGGCGCCCACTTGAACTGTGGAGCGACAACGCCACCAATTTCCGAGGCGCAGATCAAGAACTCCGACAAATGTTTCTTGAAGCCACAATTAACTGGAACCACGTGAAGGATCATCTGACGCAAGAACAAATCACGTGGAAATTCATACCTCCCTCAGCCCCCCACTTCGGCGGTCTGTGGGAAGCTGGCGTTAAATCCATGAAGAATCATTTCCGAAAAGTTGCTGGCGCACGAAAGCTGACCTATGAAGAATTTTCAACTCTGCTGGTTGAAGTAGAAATGGTGCTCAACGGTCGCCCTATAGTCCCGCTAACCAACGAGCTTGATGACCTTGACGTCCTAACCCCCAGGACATTTCTTGATTGGTACAGCACTTGCGTCAATACCACAATCCTCCTCAGCGGATGAGAATCTAGGATCTGTCACTCACTGGAAACTTGTCAAAGGTATGCGCGACCAAATCTGGCGTAGATGCTCTCTGGATTATCTCAACACGCTGCAGCAAAGGGCTAAATGGACCCGGTCTGAACCAAACCTCGCAGTTGGTGATCTGGTGATTGTGATCGACTCGTCACTCCTGGGACACAATGGACGTTGGTCAATAGGTCGCATAACTCAAGTGCATCAAGGTGGGGACAAACTCGTACGAGTAGCTACTGTCAGGACTCAACATGGATCATATATAAGACCTGTGACAAAGATCGTGCATCTGCCCATCAACATAGCTACGGAAGACATTCCTGAGGAACCCGAGACGGCGGGCGGCACTAGACCGGCCAGCCACACTTAGCCACAACCAATTAGACACGTACAGTTTCTGAGCCAGTTCCTACATCACGTTTATGTTAATTAGTTAATTTAGTAAGTTCGTTTTAGTTTAATCAACCCGTGCCAAGGATTTTACATTTGTTCGTTCAAGGAACGAGGCGAGCGGGATTGTTGGAGAAAACCCTACGAGTTGGTGGGCCGGCCCTGCGTCTGTTCTAGTTAGGACCTCCCACTCTTTTTCTTTCGATGACGCTCAGTCTCCATGTTGCCAAGGAGAGAGCCACGTGAGCCTGCGATTTTTTCGTGTGTGAGTTGAAAGTTGATTGATATGAGATTAGGTTAAAATTGTGTTAAATAGTGTTTCATGCAAATAAATATAAGTTCAATTGCTCCGGGATTGTTATTGTTATTTCTCTATCCTGAACAACTTCCCCAACAAATTCCATAATAACGTTCAAAATGCTTATGGCAAATGTCTTGATTTGATTTTTTCTAATATTGAATGTGAAGTTCTGCATCCATTTTTTCCGCTCGTCATTGAAGATAATTATCATCCTTCCCTTCGCATTTCGATTCCATTTCAAAAGTCCTATGTCCTGTCTCAGAACGAATTTCATCCTGTCAGTAACAGTAGATTCAATTTCCAAAGTTGTGATTTGGGTATGATTTTTTCGGAGCTGTCCGCACACAATTGGTCACACTTACAGAAAATAGATAACATTGACGAAGCTTGTGAGTACTTAAATAGTGTTATTCAAGCCTTGTTTTTGAAGTACAACCCCGTTTTTTCAAATCGGAAAAATAATAGAATAAAGTATCCACAGTGGCTAGATGAGATAATAATTAATGAGATCCGTCTAAAAAATATAACTTTTCATAAATATAGAAAAAGAAAAACGATTCGGCTCAAAGAACAACTCCAGGCCCTCACTATCAGCATTAAGCATAAAATAGACGAAAAACAAAAGCTTCACTATAAAAAAATTGAAGACTCTGTC
>WNHD01008454.1:0-12766 GCA_011057455.1 Ganaspis sp. Gsp50
TGATGACAGTATTACATTGATTAAATAGTTTCTTTTGTAATTATTTGCAGTCGAAAACAGTTCTTCCTGATAGTATACTCGCAAAGTATTCATAAAAAAACTTCTTTTGACTGAAAAGAATCAAAAACGAATCTTTAATGAAGTTAAAACTATCATGAAACATAACCTTTAATCTTATCAACCTATAATCGTTTGCTTATAAGGTCCTTTTCTTCTTCTTCCCTTCACTTATATGAATAGACTGATTTTGTTTACAGAAATAAGTAGTAGAAGCACGATACGGTCAGACTATATGGATATAATGATATGACGATGTGGAATATAATAATAGTATTGTCAAAATTCTGTACTAAACACAGAATATTTTTTAATCTAGAATCTTTTGTCATATCGAATCCTTTTATGCCAAAATATCTTCAGGAATATTTTCTTTCTTGCTCTCTCTCCTTTTTTTTCTCTTTCTTTCTCTCTCATTTTTTATCTTTTTCTCTCTTTTCATTTTTTATCTTTTTCTCTCTTTTCATTCTTTACTCTTTTAATTTCAATCAGTAGAAAACTACTGATGTCACAGCTAGAATTGAACTACTGATAAAATCAGTTAAATTTTTCATTAGAATTTAACTAATTTTGTCAGTAACCAGTTTTATGACTGATACATCAGTTGCTTTATTACTGATACATCAGTTAAATTCTAATGTCAGAATTTAACTAATTTTATCAGTAGCTCTGCTGCTCAATTTTAGCTATGAATCAGTAGTTTTCTACTGATAGAAATTTAGAGAGTACAAAACAAAAAGTTTTTTAACACAAAGATACTTAGATACTACTTTAGACACTTAGATTTCTTTGCGCCTTTGGAAGAATTCAGATCCAGTTCAAAATCTACTCTGTTCAAGGAAAACGACAATTACTTTTGATTTTAATTCATTATTGCACATTAGTTTGTAATTAAAAAGCTTATGTCCGTTAATTTGTTAATGAGAAAAATAAAAAAACACTAAATATTTCTGAAATATTTTTAATATCAACAATTAATATAAAGCATTATTTTAATAATAATCGAAAAATATTAAAAAAATAATTGTTAGCAAAAAAATTCTACTAAAAAAGCACGATATTTCATAAAAGAAACAAATTTTTCCCCTCCCGTTGAAAGGATATACGAGAAGAAGGAAAATCGAGAAAACTGAAAATCACAATGCTTAAAAGTTAAAGCAATACCCAAAATAAACTCTCTTTTTTACGCTAGCCAATGAAAAATATGTTTGTACCTAAATAACCCGAATGTTTTTTGGTAACAGAAGGCAATGTCCTGAAAGTATCGATAGCAGACGCGAGTGCAATTTACGCGTCCAGTCACAGTCAATTTCGATCTCCAATATTTGACTCCGCCCTTTCGTTTCGGGGCAGCACGCCTAGGATTGTGTTGAGCCTGATATATTTCAGGCAACACTACTACCTTCGACCTTCCACCTCGTGTGCCACCTCTTCTCCATGCAAATCTCGAACCAGCAAACCATTTCAGTCGCGCTAGGTGCGTTCATCCTTTTCCCATTCCACCGATCCATGTACACCTTTCACGCGATGTATGTGTAGTCACGAGTGTATTCTCCCAACAGGGTTGCTGCAAACTACCACCTACGACCAGATTATAACCGGTTTTCCGGTTACCCGAACTCTCTAGACACGAAATCGAGTTCGAAACCTCGCAAACTGATGTAGCAACGAATCGAGGATTGAAATTCGCACGATGGAAACAAGAATAGAGCTGGTCATGATTGAGGAAAAAAGCCGATACAGAGGATGAGTCTCTAATTTTAAAATACGACTGTTTCCATTGCAAGCGATCAAATTGTTTTTCAATTACTCAACAATACTTGTTGCTATTCTGCATGTAATGCAATTTCAATTTTCAAATTGAAGGAGGATTATCAAATTAATTTAGCCTTTCGAATTCATCAATTAAACTGTGCTTAGAACAAGTTGATTGCAAGTTTGTTGATTAAATTGTAATTTCTATGCAGTTCAAAGTGTCAAATTGATATCAAAAATATCATTTTTAACTTGAAGTAAAATGTGCAAATGAAAACATATTTTTAAAAAGTGAAAACAAATGAATTTTCGTGTTTTTCATTTATGTCAGATTCTCGAAAAGCATCACTATTTAAACCTTTCAAAGATTGAAAAACGATTAAAAACTTATTACTAAATTCCTCTTTAAGCGGCAGCCTAATGGGAAATTTGCCTAATGTCGGGCCAAAATTAGCCAAGCTTGCGCCGATGGTAATTTCCCACTGAGAGACTATTCAGACAATATGCATTAAATGTTCATAAAACTAAGTAGTAGAAACCTGATACAGTCAAACACGTACCGAAGAATTCTTCAAACAAAAAAGGTTTTACAAAATCGACTGTAGAATGATTCTATAGGATTCACACATGAATAGAATTCTATAGAATCGTTTTACTATAGTTAAGCATCTATTCGGTAAACAAATATCAACAGTTTCGTAAACCTAGATTAATCGTTTTCTAAATCATAATACGTTGTTTCAAGCTTTGATTACAATTTGAAAAGCAATTATTTTAGGCGAGAAAGTGATTTTCGAGTTTTAGAGTAAAAGGGATTTTAGAGTGAAGCAGATTTTAGATTAAGGCGAGTTTTAGAATGAGTTTTAGAACACGTTTAGTGTGACAGTTTCTTCGACTATAATGATCAATCAAAGATAGTTTTGAATCAAGACGTGTGCTACCAAGTACTACAGACTACACCATTAAAAGGAATGTCTCTGATAAATTTATCGTAAAAGTTCCTCCAGTTGAAATCCGAACAAAAGCGTTTTGTGGATGCTTTCGCCTATAGCGGGAATCTCTAAAAACTTTATCGCTGATAAATAAAGTTTCTATATGCTTTAGATGCAAACGTACTTGTACATTCAGACATTGCTGTATTATGTGATTTTTCTTTCTCCTTATAAGCCGTGCCTCCTCCACTTTTCTATTTAAATGTAAAATCCTATGATACCTTGTTTAGAAAAGCTTATTCAAACTTGAAAGCTCCGCTTTAATAAATCTATTCAATGTAAGTTTCAAAACATTCCCTGCTTTCATAACGGATCACTTATGTTTAAAAACACTACACGATTTTTTCTTCTCTAAACCATGATCATTTTTTTCACAGTTAACTTAAAAGTAGCATATTCCTATAAAAAGTATCAAATTGACTACAAAATATTCCTCTAATTGACATTTTTGATACCACAGAGTTTCTACAAATTTGCCTTCAGGATCATTCAAGTATTTTTGTTTATTGTAAGAATTAAATTCGTTTTAAAACAATAGTTCCATACTTTTGATGAAAAAGACCAATTCTTAAGTTTTTCACTATCCTCGTCAAGAACATAGTTTCTGAATAGAAAAACTTGAATTTTCAACATGTCTATCAAATTTCATCAAGATTATTAATTTCAAAAAAGTTCCCAAACCGGAAACCAAACTAGCACGGGCTAGTTCGCAGTAGTTTAATAATAAAATAAAAAAAAATAAAAAATAACTTTAAATAGTTATTGAAGTCTTTTATAGTATTTAAAATTAATATAATGGGTTTTGAAGTATTTGAATTTAATTTAAAATATATTTACATATTTCGTAGTAATTTTAAATGTGTCTAAATACTTTAAAGTATTGGGAAGTATTTGGAATGTTGTAAAGTACCATTTCCATGGTATAAATAAAAACAAGCTATCATTTATAATAAAAAATATTATTTGTTTATAAATATTTAATTTGAAAGTTAAAATTAAAAGATCCAACTTCTTATAACTAAAAAGTTTTCTATACGTTTCTTAGAGTATTATTATTGCATCTTCAATTTTATCATTTCATACAATACGATTTCTTCAAAAGGCAATTGATAAATTAGGTTAATCCTTTTGGATCTGAAAGTTAATTTCTCTGGAGGATTAGGATTAGAAGTTGCAATAATCTGCAGTATTAAATCGCGTTCCCGTAAATTCACTTGGTAAATCACTCTTAATTGTAAATTCGTCGACAACTAGGAGCCTAAGTAAGTTAATTTTCTCCTCCAAGAGAAACTCGCGACTCCGCGTATTGCTGTTTCGCCACTTCAATACACTCATTATCACATATGAAACTGAACTTATACCACTAAAAGAGATAATGTCGAGGTTGAGGTTGCCAAAGGATAAAGGAAGAGACGACGATCTGGTTAGTGGGGTTACCTACCCTCCAGTAAGTTTCCGGTGACAAGACTCTGCAATTATACTAGCAGTTTCATGGTGAATGGGGAAGGAATCAAGAGTACGGGGGACCTGACATGGGGTCGGAAGAAGGACGAAAGGACTACCAAGGGTGAGGGGTTAAAGGGGAATTCCCAACAATGCCAACGAGAAGAGCCGAACTCTTGAGAGATAATCACAGAACTTGCACAACTGCCTTTTCAGTATGAGGAGCAATGCGGTTCCAACAATTGTTAGAAAACTAAAAACAAGCAAGAAAGTAGAAGAAACTGGAACACTGAAACAAAATGGAATTTCTTTTTCTTCTTTATATCAAGCTATTAAGTTTTCATTAACATCCATAAAATACAAATTGGCTAATCTTGTCGCAACTTCTCATTAGTTTTCCAAAGTTTAGAATAGAGTTTCCGCTCTTGTTAACCTGAGCAGAGAACTCTAGTGGTGATAATGTTACAAAGATCCTTTGTATGCCTCTACTTTGAATACCACTGACTAACAACTACTATCCACTTGCTGCGAAAAGGCGCAAACTTATACAGCTATAATGGCCGCTTATAATAATGAATTTCATATTTCATTGTACTAATAGCAACGACATATTTTCATTGAATCGGAACTCGCAGTAGTAGTATTTAACATACTCGTATGTATGTATATAACCGTATATTCGTACATATATTCGTATGAATACCTACACAATACATATTTGTATTATTTAACTGGAATCGACGAGCTTCACCGGCCTCATTTTCACAATGACTTTTGCACTAGGATGCATTCGCGAATAGCAATTTAACTAAAGCACAGACAATTGCCGTTTCAATATATATGTCATCACAAAATTGTGTAGCTTTTGTTGACAAGGATAATAAACAACACTAATATCGGATTACAATCAATAATCATGTATGTCAATTACAATAAATCGATTCTCGCAAATCTACTTTTGTACATCCCACGCGTATTAATTCATTGCCAAATGATATCAGTATCCGGATTAGTTGAGTTTATTGTCCGCCATTCACGCACTTAGATAATTCAACATTAGATCCACTCTATCGCTATTCTTCACTGAAACGAAATTAAAACATTCCCGAAATTAGAACTCTAAAAGAAACGGTACCCAGCTTTCTTCTCATACGAATCTATGTAATAATGTTGATAATAAATAATTGTCAAAATGTTGATTAAAAATAACTATCTAAATGTTGATTAAAAATAACTATCAAAATGTTGATTAAAAATAACTATCAAAATGTTGATTAAAAATAACTATCAAAATGTTGATTAAAAATGCCAAAACGTTGATTAAAAATAATTGTCAAAATGTTGACTAAAAATAATTGCAAAAATGTTGCTGATAAGTTGCAATAAAAAATCGCAAAAGCCTTGATGATAGAAAAAGAAAAATAGAAACAAAACCCCGAGATTTTAGAATGAATAGAAAAGTGTAAAAATATCGAAATGAATTTTAAAAAAGCACAGCAGCTCGCGTTGAATAAACATTTTTCAAGAAAACTCTGGCTAATAAAAACTAGACTCCTATTTGCATTCACTCGAAAGAATTTCAAAACTAAAACATGTTTCTCCGAAAGTGTAGAATCTATCCAACTCAATTTTTCAATCGCTTTTCTGCAAATATCATTTGAGCAAACAAGACGTTTCGTTTCGCATTTCGATTTTGCGGAATGTTTATGTAGCAATATGGCTGATATGTATTCAGAGGTAGAAAACGTTTCCTAGAAAGAGATATATAAAATACACGATGTGTAGAGAAAGAGATGAGGCAAGTTTTCTATCCATGATAAATTACCAGTCTCAGTACACGTGACAGTCATGGGTTGGGCTTGGCTAAAGGTGCACGTTTTACGCGACCCGCGGAAAACTTTCCAGCCGGCAATTTCCTAAAGTAACCTGACCGATTTCCTCGTTTCTCTAAGCGTACCTTTCCTGCAGATTCAACGATAATACCCTCCAAATGTTGTTTTTTTCACTTTTCTACAAACACGCAAAATCTTCCATTGTCGATGAGGCAATATCGCACAAAAGAATGCAAATAGAAGATGACATGACACAGACAACCCAAGCGGAAACTGGAACATCAGTGACAAGTGCGTTCAAGTGTAATACTTGTGATTTGTCAATATTTCTTTATCTTTTACGACAAAACGATAGCGATATTTTTCTCAAACACTATACTTTTCTCGTAAAATTATGGTATGCAAGAATTTGCTGAGTTTAACAAAATGAAAGACAAACATAACTTCCAAAACAATTTTCTGTCGACAATTCTTTCTAAAACAATTTCGACAAAGTTATACCGAAAAAAAGATGCGTCAAGATTTGCAAACGAACGAAATTCAAGAAACAAAGTTTAATTTTCCGCTAAAAATAAAAAATTGTCACGATTACAATGCTTCCTCTATAAGGAAGCAAAACAATTACAAAAAAGTCCAATTGTAAAGAAATGGAAAACTTTAAAAAATGAAAATATTATTTAACAGAAAGGAATACATTAACCTTCGCGAAATGACAGATTGAGCTGAAGAGGCGACAGATTAAGCTTGAGGAAATGACAGACTAAGCTTTAGGAAATGACAGATTAAACTTTAGGAAGCGTGAGATTAAGCTTTGAGAAAACAAAAGGAGAAGATTTAGCAATCAACATTAGTATACACGAAAAGTTTATCACTGAAACTTGTTCATTTTCTATCAAGGTGGAATTTTCTTCTAAATTGAACACTCAGGAAAGTAAGCTGCACAATTTCTATCGGCTATCGAACTCCATAAAGCATTTTAAGAGAACTGAGTAATGGCACGACACCTGGAAGAAGAGAAGGGAGCCGTGGCGAGGTGAAGGGACAAGTAATCGATGTTAGATACCAGGTGGATCGAGAAGGAACGGGAGAAAGATGGCGAGGGTGAGACAAGTGTAAACTGCGCTCAGAACACGATAGTGGAGTTTGCTACGTGTACCAAGTGTTGCAGAGGTGAGTTTAAACTCGTCGAGAATTCGGTATACGTAATTACCTGAAGCGTTTGATGGCTGCCACTTTAATTTGATTAAGCTTGCCGCGATGGATGGATCCATGAAGTTTCTCCAACTACAATCATGCCAATTATTGTAGGGAGCAATACAGTTTCGATAGGATACGTTATTTCCAGTTTACTGGACGTGCCTTAACCGTGAAAAGCTACTCTACGCGTCATGATTATCAAGTGCTCTTCATTCACTCAACCACCCGATCGTCGTTACATTTTATTAAACCGAGATTTCATCCAAACTGCTGCCACAAAATCCACACGACACGTGACTCTTTTCTACCTGAATTGGTCATACCCAGGCCAGACAGTCAAAGAACAAGAAGACTCTTTTCTGGCAAAAACAAGAATTTGAGAGCAATTCCGTTTTTGGCAAAAATCGAGATGTACTTTGTAAAATTAACATGAACTATCTCGTTGATTTGCATGTGTAAATCTACCTTGCTTGTCAGTTTGAAACTCGTCATTTTCATGATTTTTACTCTAAAAAACTTGTCTGATTTTTAACTAATAAGAAATACGAAGAATTTTCATATGTAATTACTTTTTTATAAACATCCTCGCTATTGTTTTTCGGAGAACAAAAAAAACAATCTGGCAATGGAAATTCCAAAATCGCAATGGATTATTTTATTACAATAGGACTTTTTACAACAAGAACTTTTTACAACAAGAGCTTTTGACAACAAAAATTTTTTACAAAAGCTTTTTACAACAAGAATTTTTTACAAGAGCTTTTTACAACAAGAACATTTTTATTCAAATCTTTGATCCTCTACACTACAAAAACATGGTGTCTTATTTTGAGCAAAAACGTCTTAAATTAAGACATATTTGATGACTAAGACACAAAAAGTGTCTTAATTTAAGACGTCCCACTTTTAAGACACCATTTTTTGCAGTGTAGTTTCGTTTTTCATCCAATTCGAAATTACAAATATAAACCTCGCGTTAGTAAAAAAAAATGTCCGAACGTGTTTCGAAAAGTATTTTTCAAATCATCCGCGCTTGAACAATGTTTATTTTCTCGTGTGCCTCATCATTAGTCCAATGAACATGTACCCTCTTTAAAACAATTTTGTGTCACAAAGCAAACAATTTTGTGTTACAAAGCAAACAATTTTGGGTCACAAAGCAAACAATTTTCTACAAGGAATTGCAAATAAATTTAGAAAATTGTACAAGATATTGCGAACTTTAATATCGTTGATACATCAAGGATCGCGTGCGCTTCTGCTCTTTTTACTTTTCGGTTGTGCACTTCTGAATCCTCTGAAGCAGGAAAAGAAAGTAAAAACTTTTTTTACGGCAAACAACAGCATCAGATATAAGAACATGTAACGCGCTTTGCAGCGGGTTAGGAACAATAACCTAACAAAACGAAGCGCAATAAAAACAGCAGATAGAGACTTGGTTATGGCGGAATGAATCACAAAAGTGCTCCGAGTAGGAAAAAGAGGGAAGAGAGAAGAGTGAGAAGGACCAGATCTAAATCTACAGCAAACCGCTTTAACACCACCGACATCACGCCACGTCGAGAATTAATGGATAATCCTTGCTGAAACTCAGTCGCACGCGACATACACCCCGTAAAATTCAACCGCGCGTACAAGCCAACCCTTATAATGCGCCGGAATTAACAAAGAGTCTATTCGTCCGCTTTTTGCTCCATGAAAGAGAGAAACCTTCAAGTTTCATTTGACAGAGTCCTCTTTCTCCTTTCAAACTTTAAGAACGACAAATTGTGCTCGCAACTTTTGATTGGGAATTTTTATTAACGATCCAACGAAAAATTCTTGGCTACAAAAAAAAGGTTTTTTAAAAAATGTCTTTCTTTAGAAAATTCTTTTTTTTAATAAATGTCTTTTTTTAATAAAAGTATTTTTTTAAAAAATGTCGTTTTTAATGAAAACGTCTAATATTGATGATTAGAATTCTCTGGTTTCAGTTTTCGTGTCTTTATCGTTTAGTTTAGTCTGGATCAAAAGTTTTACAAAATAAACCATTAGTTTGTAAAAAATATTTTTAAAAACTGATAAGAACATTTAAAAACTGATACCAAATAAATAACCTCTCTAGAGAATCCAAACGCAAAGAAGATTTATTTGCAACGAAATGTTTTGTCAAAATAATTACTTTCATTGAAACAACACAACTATTAGCTACTTACAAAATCTTTTTCTATAATCCAAATAAAGTTTTTTTTTTGCAAACATTAATTTTTGTAATACATTTACGACAATATTTTTTTGTAATTTTGTTAGATTAATAATGTCGAATTCAATAGAATCATTTTGAAAGTTGGTTACTTAAACAAATAAATTACTTAAACGAATAAATTACTTAAAAAAATAAATTACTTAAACATATAAATTACTTAAACATATAAATTGCTTGATGTTGTAAATTACTTACATACGTTTGTAAATTACTTAAGGTTGTAAATTATTTAGATTGTAAATTACTTGAGCCAGTGATCGGCACATATTAATTCAATAAGCGACAATTTTTAATCTCCATTCTTAGTGTATTAATTTTGCTTTTTCATAGAGAAGCATTGTTTTCGGTCCGAATTTCGATTTTCCAAATATAGTCTAAATCAACTCAATTTCACCCAAAAAGCATAAATACGAAGTTTCAGGCCAATGTCCAGATGTATGTGTGTGTGTGTGTGTGTGGTCGTTTTCTTGTGGACTCTCTATCTCGAGAACGCTTTAACCGATTTTAATGAAAATTGGCACAATTATTACACTCATAAAAATCAAGAAACATACACAAGAATCAAAAAATTTTAAAACCATTTTTTCCTTTAAAAATATGGTTTTTTTCACGAATTTTTTTTCCTAATTAAAAATTAAACTAAGGAATACAAAAATTTTATTCCTTGCATCAAGACGAATCGATTGACCGATGTAAAGTATATATTTCACCAAGAATTAAAGCAGTGAATGACAATTTTGTCTAATTTTTGACATTTATTTATATTTATTATTTATGTAACTGTGTATGCGAAAATCATGAATCACATTTTTGCAAATTTGACAGGGTTCCTGAAACTTTTTTTAAATTTTTCCTTTTGCATTCAATTCCCCAGAAAAAAGCATCCCAATTTGAACATTGTAACATTTTTGACAAAGGGCTGGACCAATTAAAAATTTAAAAAAGAGTTCATTCATTTTTTTATTTTTTTTAGTGCGAAAAGCATAAATACGAAGTGTCAGTCCAATTTCCAGATGTATGTGTGAGTGTGTGTGTGTGTGTGATCGTTTTTTTGTGGACTCTCTATCTCGAGAACGCTTTAACCGATTTTAATGAAATTTGGCACAGTTATTACACTCATAAAAGACACAAGGGATTTTAGAAATAATCAATCAAACAATTTTGAGAACATATTTCCTTTAAAAATATGGTTTTTTCATACAATTTTTTCCCTAATTAAAATTTAAACAAACCAATAAAAAAATTTCACTCCTTGCGCCCAAACGAATCGATTGACCTATATAAAGTTTATATTTCACCAAGAATTGAAGGAGTAAATGATAATTTTGTCTAATTTTTGACATTTAAGATTCGATTTTTTAAGGATAACTCTTAAAAGTTTTATTTTTTAATTATAGTTCCCTTCGGAAAAACTTTTTACATTAAATAACAAATCATTTGACTTATATAAAGTGTATGTTGTACCAAAAATGGATAGAGTAAATGACCATTGTTTCAAAATTTTTGACATTTGAAGCTGAATTTTTTTATCTAACTTTGAAAATTGTTATTTTTTAGAGACAGTTCTAAAAAATGTTTTACATTAAAAAGCAATTCGATTGAATTATAAAAAATATGCAAGATAATAAAAAGTAGATAATTAACTGTATATGATGAAGCAAAATGTCTATAAATGGACATAATTTCCAACTAGTTATTATAACCAGTTCTTTTAGTACTATTGTTGCACTGAAAAAAATTTGACCGATTGCTTCAACTACCATAGGACAGTTGAGTGAAAAGTAGTTAAAGTAACTGCTTTTATAGTTATTCTGACGTTTTTGCTATAGTTAATTTAACTACTTTTGAAGTTATAGTTGATACATAGTAGTTCATTTTACTTAAATACGTAGTTAAATTACAACTACGGAACTACTCAACTACTATATGTAGTAAAATCTACTACTTAAAGTTAACTACTTATAGTAGTCAATACAAGCTTTTAAATTGAGTTGATGACCTATTGTACTACTCACAGTAGTTAAAAAGTAGTAAAACTTACTACTTTTTTCAGTGTAGCTAAAGTTGTTTTATATTTAGCACAATATACACACTAAGATTTTATTCCATAAACTTTAATTATTTAAATATCGACTGAGTGATTGAATCAACTATACTTGAATTCCATAAATATGCTAAATATTCTCGTAAACGACGATAACTGCCAGACACTGGTGCATTTACCTTAATAAAATTTTTTCCAAATCAAATTAAAAATGCGAATGGAAAGTTATAAGTCGTGTCTGACTAAAACGCGATTGTTCTACTTAACTCTCAAAACCTGCATCGCGCTAGCTCAAAAGAAAGCAATATTTCTTGAGATCAAAGATCAATCGTTTCTTCGATTTTGAGCACTAAATTAAAATTAACCACTCTTTTGATCTTTAAATCGTTTTTCAATCATTGAACAAAAAATCTTTTGAGAAGCAGATGGAAATAAATATTTTTAAAAAGACCTTTTTTGTTTTCGAAACATTTTCAAAGTTGCCTGATTAGTTTCCTGACTACTTGTGAGTTTAGTTACTTTTCTTTAGACGCCTTGAGAATGGTCTAACCCCTTAAGAATGAAGAAGGGAAAAACGACACTATCGTATGGAAAAAGTGCCTTTTCCTGGATCAGGGCCAAAAAGTCCGCCGATATCATTTCGTCCCAGTTTCGCAAGTAGGTGTCGGCTTATACCCTACCCCTAAAGGGTCTTTGAAAAACTTTTCGCATAAAATCCACTCCGGGCATTGGATCAACTTCGGTCACTGACCCTGGATCACGATTCAATTGTAAAAGTAAAGTCCTTTTTTTAAAGTAACTTGCGAAAATTCATCAAAGATGGTATCAAAACTGAAAGTTGGTGTTCTGAATCTTTCGAGAATTTCGAAACAGTCTGTAATGAAATTTCTAAACGCTTTTGAGATTTCTCACATGAGATTTCTAATCACTTGAGATTTCTAAACAGACTTTTGACATTTCTGAACAAACTTTCAACCTTTCTAAACAGGCTCTTAATATTGTCAAAAACTATTACGCCATGTGATTTTTTTCAAGAAAAAACTACTCTGAAGCGAAGGTACAAAATGAACATAAAACAATTTTAACACCAATTCTTTCTGTGATTGTATCTTGGTTTTTGTTAGTCGAAAAAACTTGGAATTAGAGTCATTTTACAGCAAATTTTATAAGCTTTCCAACGATCTTTTAAAGAATTGGTTTT
>WNHD01008456.1:0-12543 GCA_011057455.1 Ganaspis sp. Gsp50
ATATTTTTTCAAATTTTTTCCCGTATTGACAAAATTTTTTCGTTGGAAATTGTTCTGGACACAGGGTGATCGATTTCACGTGGAATGACTCATATATACGTATGTTTTTATTCTTATATTATATTTTAATTCGTTCCAATAACTGAAGGATTTTAAATCCTAATACTTGTATGTAACAACTTAAACTTTATGTTAAATTCTGCGCGCTCTTCTACAGGATTCAGCAGGTCTCTATTTCCTTTTCCTGAGAATTCCTGCGTAATCTTCCTGTGAACATCCCTTTATTCTCGATTCCGGTGTTACACATGAGAACCCGAATATAAGCGGGAATTTGAAAACGTGACAACTTATACAACAGAAGAAACCTAATAATTGACAAATTGGATATACATGTATAAATTATACTCTATCTGGATATTATCTGATGTACCTGATGAACGAGACTTAATTATTACATAACTTATGGGATCATTACAGGAATCTGCGTACTTTTGTTGCGGACCTACCCAACAGTGACTTCCCAACCACTACGTGCATTATTGGCTGTATGCTAGTGCAAGAGGCCATTGAAGAACAAAAGAAAGAAAGAAAAGAAAGAAGTTTTTGTAAAATCAATAGTTTTCTATATATTTTTTGTGTTTGTTGACAGAGAATAAATGAAAGTAGACTTATTTGTGAAGAAATATAGAGAAGGAAATTTAATTTATCTTGATAGATAACAAAGTTATGAATTTTTTAATATAACCGTTTTTATTCACTTTTGTTAAATGTCCCTTGAAAAGAAAGAAGTCTATATTTTCGATACTATTTGTTGTAAAGTAAAAATAGTAATAGTAGAAAATGTTAAGGCTAATGCACGAGTATCCGGAAAAGTTCCAGTTATCGACATTTGCTTGAATATTAAACAAATTATTTGATAAAAACATGCGTATTATGCCTATGCAATTGTTAATGCCAATTCTTAGTTCTATCAATTCTTCTATCAATTCTTCTCTCAATCTATTATTATACTTAAAGAAGTGATGAATATAAAAAAATGTATTGAAGAAAATTATTTTTCAACTTTGTTTAACAAAGATTGAAAATTTTGTAAAATTTAAGAAGTAGCTCAAGAGATCTCTTAAGACTTTATATAGCGTATTAAACAAATTAACGCCATTCTGTCAAATATGAATCTAACCAAATTTATATATTTTTGTTTTCACCCTAAATCTATATAGATTTAATGTGTTCTCGAAAAAAATTTCTAGCAGGGGCAGATCATGTTAATTTCTTTATTTGTTAATAAATAAAAATTTACTTTGCAATAAAAAATAAATTTACATGGTCGAAACTATGTTTATTTTAAAGTTTATACTTTTCTACATCAAACACTAAAATTTTATTAATTTTCAATAGTAAAGATGGTAGATATGAACTTTACAATAAAATGATGTCCAAGATTTCATTTGTTTATAATTTTTTGCATTGTTAAAATTTTTTAAAAATATTTATAAGCAAAGTATATCTCTATTAGTAGCATGGAAATATAATATTAACTTCTTTGATATTAAGTTTGCAAATCAGGGGGCCACTTCAAACATGTTCACCCACCCTTAACTCTATAACGAGCTTTTGTAAAACGAGCGCTCTCCAGTACGAGCGACTTTTGTATCTTTACAACTAGCATATCACTCTTATTTTCTCCCCCACATTTTTTAAAACAGAAACGCGCGTTAAATAATAATAAAATTTCTTTTTAACCCCTTAACTGCCGCACAACTTTGATAAAAAAATGCCCAAATTGCCAAAAAAATAAATTAATTAAATGATTTTGACATTTTGTATACTAAGATTCATAGTGTCACTGATTAATAATATGATGCTAATTTTTGAAAATTCAAAATGGCTGATACAATATGGCAGCCTATTTTTAAAAATTTTACTAAAATCGTATGAAACTTACACTGAAAAAATCTTGGGCGACCAGCGCTACCAAGTGTGGGAAGAGCGTTATTCAACTAACTTCATGCTATAAAATATAACGAATATAATGTTAGTTTTAAAAAATTCAAAATGGCGGATCCAATATGGTGGACTATCTTTGAAAATTTTATTGAAATTGCACGAAACTTAGTACTCGGAGGTTTTTGGGGTCGCTGATTACGAATGTTATGTTAGTTTTTAAATATTCAAAATGGCGGATCCAATGTGGCGGACTATCTTTGAAAATTTTATTGAAATTGCACAAAACTTATTACTCGGGGGTTTATGGGGTCTCTGACAACGAATATGATGTTAGTTTTTAAAAATTCAAAATGTCGGATCTAATAAGGCGGCCTATTTTTGAAAATTATACAGGAATCGATTAAAATTTTGTACTTAGGGGCTTTTGGTATCACTGATTACAAAACTGATGTTAGTTTTGAATAGGTCAACATGGCGGATCTAATATGGCGGACTTATAAAAAAATTTTACTGAAATTGACTCAAGTTTGATGCCTGGATTTTTTTAGAATCGCTAATTACGAATATCGTGTTAATTTTTAAATATTCAAAATGGTTGACTCCTTTAAAAATATTTTTCTGAAATAGATTGAAACATGTCGAAGCTAGCGTCAAAGATATAAAATTACATAGATACAAAAATTTACTGACACCTTAGTATTTATGGTTATATATATAATTCACAAGATTCAATCGAGGTAAGTAAAAAATTTAAAACAAGGTCAGCCATGTTAGATTCACAATTTTTATTTTGCTAAAACTAACAACCTAATCGTATTCCTCAACTCCAAAAACCCTAATGAGCGATGTTTGAATCAACTGTAAATTAAAGTTTTGTAAGAGTCCACCATATTGGATCCGACATTTTGAATTTTTAAAGACTAACATCTGTCTAGTAATCAGCGACCCCAATAACCCTCGAATACAAAGTTTCAATCGCTTCCATTAAAATTTTCAAAAATATTTTGCCATATTGAATCCACCATCTTGAATTTTTTAGAACTAACATCATATTCGTAATCAACGACCCCAATAACCCCCAGCTAATAAGTTCCGTGTGATTTCAGTAAAATTGTCAAAAATCGGCAGCCATATTGGATCTGCCATTCTGAATTTTTAAAAACTAACATTATATTAGTAATCAGCGACCCCAAAAACTCTCGAGTATTAAGTTTCGTGCGATTTCAGTAAAATTTAAAAAAGAGGCCGCCATATTGGATCCGACATTTTGAATTTTTAAGAACTAAGATCATATTCGTAATAAGCGACCCCAAAAACCCCTGAGTATTGAGTTTCGTGCGATTTCAGTAAAATTTTAAAAGTAGGCCGCCATATTGGATACTCCATTTTGAATTTTTAAAAACTAACATCACATTCGTTATCAGCGATCCCAACATCCCCGAGTACTAAGTTTCGTGCGATTTCAGTAAAATTTTCAAAAATAGTCCGCCATATTGGATCCGCCATTTTGAATTTCTAAAAACTAACATCATATTCGTAATCAGCGATCCCAAGAACCCTTGAATATTGAGATTCGTGCGATTTCTGTAAGTTTTTAGATAGAATACACTATAGTTTTTAAAGACTAAGATTTTTAAAAAATCGTCAAAACTGTTTTTTTATATTATTTATATCTTTTTTATTGGTCAAGTAATCTTAAAATGAACAATTGTTGTGTATACTGGAAGAAAGTAAAACTTGAGAGAGCGTTAACGACAGAGAATAACATCGCTAATTAATTGATAAAATTTAAACAGCTTAAAATTTATTTCGAAACTTTTAACTAATTACCAAATTTTCGTATTTTACAATGCTAATTTTGGTTCTTCTAAAAATAGTTAGTCTCTCAGTTCTGACCGTTACTATAGTTTTAAAATGAATTTAATAAAAACTTTGGTTCGTCACTATAATACACTTATTCCTATTTTAGGGAATACGTTTTAGGAATACTTACAAAGATTCGTATGGAACAACTGGTTCTTCTGTTCGAAGTTTCCTCTTCAAGATTCTAACTTCAACATCGTTTGGTGGAAAATCTAAAATTGGTTTTAAAGGATCTCTATCTAACGCAGCTTGATGTTGAAGTAAGAACTCTTCATAATCCAACGGTTCCAACACTTCACAAAGAGACATCTATAAAAAACAGAAAGTTTCTTTTAAGCAATAATAGCAATACAATAATGATTTAAAAGTAATTTAAAATTTTTTAATCCAATTATTACTGTTTATTCTAAAATAACTAGCGCAATACTCTTGCTCACTAAGGCTCACTCGATTGCATTTATTATTTATTATTTGCTTATAGATATGAACATAATATAGAGTGTCTTTGATTTTATTGTGTATTACTTATAATTATTATTTTAACACAAATATAAGAAGCATAATTATAACTTATATTTTTTTTATAAACAGTATAATATTATTTTTTTTAATTAACTAATGTTTCCTCAATGTTCATTTAACTGGTGCATCTTATCAAATTCTTGTCTTTTAATCTTAAATATAATGAAAATCATTTTGCAAAGAAATTGTGTTTTAATAAAAATTAATAAATTCCAGCAGCCAGGAAGATCGTCATAATATCACTTTTTTAATTATAAAATTTTTTATCTCTTTACTTATCTGTTGTTTTCGTTTGAAAAAACGAATCAACAAGTAAATAAATCCTATATTATATTAAGATCTCAAATTGTTTTGGATCCAATTTTTCATGGTAACTATCATTATTTCCAGTTTTTCACCAAGAAAATAACTATAATAAGAAAACAAATTTTAAAAATCTAATTCTGTGATTTCTGTATTGTTTAAAAGTGCTTTTGTTTTATCGCAATCTATATATACTAAGCAATTATTTATGTATAAAGAAATTTAAAAAAAAAATTTAAATATTCATTTATATTTATTATTAATTAAAAGAAATATATTTATTTATTAATTACTCATTTTTAATCAAATTTAATACATAAGTAAATAAAATAATTATGGATATTCCCACATTTCTGAAAAATTGTTAAATGTTTGTAACTTTTGAAGGCAAATGCGCATTAGTAGTTAATGATAACACATGCGCCCACACAGCACCGATAATTCCCTGAATATTCCTTGAACATTCATTCATATTTTCGGAATATTTTAAGTGGAAGTTCAGGGAAGTTTCATGGAAGCTGAAAAATGTTCGCTTGTCAGAGAATATTGAACACGAATATCCCCTAAAAAGGTATTTGTAATTTTCAAGGAATTTTCGTGTATAATATTCATATAATATTCAGGGAATGTTACAAAAGAAGTTAAAAAAAATTTTTATTGTCAGTCGATCTGGAATTGTTGTCAGATTTTTTGATTATAGAATTCTGCGCAGTCATACAGGACATAGAAACCAAGTTCGACCACTGCCCATCATGTACATTGTATATGAATATTAAAAGAATGCTATATGCGAAAATTCCCTGAAAATTCCGAATACATTTTCAGGTGACTTTCCCGTCCAATATTCTCTGACAAGCGGACATTTTTCAGCTTGCATGGAACTTCCCTGTACTTCCACTTAGAATATTCCGAAAATGTGAATGAATGTTCAGAGAATTTACGGTGCTGTTTGGGCGCAGTAGTGACTATATACAACTACACATGTGCAGTAGTAATGAATAGGAAGTACACATTACAGTAATAACAATATACAAATAGATATGCGCAGTAATAATTTATGAGGTCTACACATGCGCAGTTGAAACTATATATAAATACAAATGCGCAATAATAATAATAATTAATGGGTACTGCATATGCGTATTAGGGACTATGTATAAATACTTATGAGTAGTAATAATTAATTGGGATTACACATGCATAGTAGTTATTAATGACTACACATACGCAGTACTGACTATATGCTAATATACGAGGGTCGTTCAATAAGTCTTTAGAAAAAGATAGACAAACTCGTTTTTTCGGCTAATTCTTTCTTTATTTCTTAACATAATCTCCTTTTAGCTCTATGCATTTTTCCAATCTTTTTTTCAAATTTTTTAAGCCCTCCAAAAAATACGATTTCGGAAGTTCTGCAAAATAAGCATTTGTGTAAACAATCACTTCATTTGAACTAAAACGTCGTCCGCCAAGCCATTTTTTTAAACTCGGAAACAGGAAAAAGTCACTGAGGGCCAAGTCTGGTAAATACGATGGATGTTGCAACGTTTCGAACTTCAATTAATTTATTTTGGCTGACGAAACCTTACAGGTGTGCACACACGCATTGTCCTAGCGAAAGAGGATTTTTTTCTTTTTCAAATGTGGGCGTTTTTCTTTGATTTTCTCCCTTAATTTGTCCAACAGCGACGCATAATACGCTCCTGTTATCGTCTTCCCTTTTTCCAAGTAGTCGATTAAGATAATACCCTGTGCAACCCAGAAGTATGTAGCCATCACCTTACCGGCCGATAGGACAGTCTTTGCGTTCTTCGGCGTCCATTCACCCTCCAAAATCCACTGTTTTGACTGTCTTTTTGTCTCTGGAGTGTAGTAGTGGATCCATGTTTCATCGACAGTAACGAATCGTCGAAAAAACTCCTTAGGATTGTAACGCAGGATCGCCAAAACAATCTCAGAGTCGACCACACGTTTGTTCTTGTTGTCTAGGGTTAGCAAACGCGACACCCATCTCGCGGAAATTTTTATCACTGACATTTTTTCATGCAAAATTGAAGTGAATGCACCTTGTGGTATCCCTGTAGCCTGAACTATTTCGCGCAATTTAATTCGTCTGGAATTAAAATCATTTCCTGGATTTTTTCAGTCATTTCGAGAGTAGATACTTCCACTGGTCGTCCTGATCGATGTACATCTTTTGTAGATAAACGGCTACGTTTAAACTCGTTTACCCAATTGTACACTGTTGTAAAATAAGGAGCATATGTGCCATGAACTTTATCCAACTCAGCTTTGATTTCTTTCGGTGTTAAGCCATTCAAATAAAAATGTTTTATCACCGCATGAAACTCACTTTTCTCCATCACTAAGAAAAACCAAAGTTGTCCACTTCAATCATCAATAGCAAACAAACTATGCGATCAATCAAGCTGGAATTTTTATAGTTGTATACTCGATGATGCTACTAATGGAAAAAAATTTACTTTTGATACTACGAGCACCAATTCTACGATTTTCTAAAGACTTATTGAACGACCCTCGTATGCGCACAGTAGCAGATCATGGACAATACACATGCGCATTAGTGGCTTTGTATAAAAGCAAGTGCGCAGTAGTAATTAATTTTAACTATACATGCGCGGTAGTGACTACTTTCAAATACACATGCGTAGTAGCAATTAATGGAGACAAATCAAGCATAGTAGTAATTAATAGAGACTGCACATGCGCAGTAATAACTATATACAAATTTTTTATGAGCAGTAGCAAAAGACAGGTCTATTCTGCCGATACTATTCTTAATGCAAATTGCAAACAACCGGGTTTGTTTTAGAAATATGCTTCCCTCTTATGTTCTACAATTTTTGTTACACGGAAAAAATGTAGTCATATATACCACAGGAATAGTAAAAGCCTGTAAAAATTTCTTTAAGGATTGTCACAGTCAAATTAGAACTTGAATTTTTTCAAAAATTTACACAATTTGGTTATTTTTAACCTTTGTTTGACACACTTCTCCTGAGTAACAAACTTGACACACTGGAGTCTCTTGTACCCCATGCACGAAAATCATCATAAAAAGTGAAATATGAAATATATCTACTTGAGAATTTTTTCACAGGCTTTTGAAATGTTTTGTTTGAAGACTGTATAAGTCATAAAGTAAAATGTTCAAAGCAAATATGTTTAAAAAATTGGAGAACTGAAAAAACTGAAGCAATAAGCACATTTGATTAAAAATTTTTAACGTTTTTAATTTTCTATCAAAGTTGCTAAAAATTTAGGCGAGTCAGCTTGGGTAATACCACTTTAAGAAAAAAAATAGTACAATAGGCGACCGTTTAAAAAAGGTATTTATTCTGGAGATTGAAAAGTGAAATTTTGTGAAAAAAGAAAACTTTTTATAGAAGCAAAAATATGATCCATTTTCTGCTCTACGTCATGTACTGCATAGTTGTTCCACACTAAACATTAATTATGATAGTGAGTAAATATTTTAAGACTATTTTGATTATTTGTCGGTACTCTCTAAATCTGAATCAGAGAAATTGTCGCTGATTTTCTCAGAGATTAGAATTTCACTGAGAATCAGCGATACCCACTGATGAATCAGTGAAGATTCACTGATCAAATCAGTGAATTCCCTCACAACAAAAGATTATCGTTGGAATATCACTAAGATATCCTAAGAAAATTTTGGATATCCTAAAAACGTCCCAAGGATATCTCATTGTCAGAGATATGTGTGGATGTCCCATGGATGTCCCAGAGATATACAGGAAAGTCCCAAAGATATCCCACAGATATGACTTGGCAAATAGTAGTCAGCCTGACATCTTTGCTTGATAGTTTAGTTTAGCGCGCACATCGAATTTGTCTCGCTAGCAATTCTGCGATTAGAAAATGTAAGAGCCAGCTAGAATCACACATCAATTCATAATGCTTTTAACCGCAGCATTACTACGATGTGAGTAGCATCAATTACGGGGTATATTTTTGTAACTATTCTCACGCAGAGCAGATTGATGTGAGCAAATTTTTTACTTTACAGTCATGCCAATACTACCAAGTTTGGACAGTTCCAGAATTCTGTATGGCAACACTTTAGGAATCCTTTATAGGAACTCTATAAGGGTCCTATACCCTCAAATTTGATGTAAAAGAAACCAGTCATGGGATCCCACGAATGAAACCACATGGAATCCTATACCCTGATGGTTAGTAGTATAAAGTTTAAGATAAAGAATCCTATGGGATCATATGTCTTCCTGGATACAAGGATACTTTAGGAAGCTGTGTAGGGTTCTTCTCACAAGGGCTCCTTCGCAGGAACCTCCATATGATCCATCGCAAAGTCCTATCAAGGATTCCATACAGGATCTTACACAGGATCTCATAAAGGATGCATAAAGGAATTTTTAACTGGGCACACGGCATAAGAACTCCCCTAAATATTCTGAATATTCAGAAGAATTCTGGCTTAATCTGACTTCTAGGTAGTGCAAAAAATACAATTTGTTTAAAGTTTAACATTTTTTTTTCAAAAAACAATCAATTTTTGCAAAGAACAACAAAAAACCCGCAGCAAGTTTGTAACTTACTGTTTATTAGAAGTTCGTAATTTCTTGTGTATATCTCTAGAACACATTGCATCCTCATAGAGAAAGTTCTGTTTTACCCCTAAATTATTGGTTACGATAATCTAATTAATTTCTGCATAAAATTTTTTACAAAAAACAATAATTAGTGAAACTTTTTATTTTTCAAAAAATAATAACTTCAGATATAGAAATATAATAAAATGACCGATATTAACATAAAAAATAGATTTTTTATGCAACTATAGCTACTGGCAAAATATTGATGTTTATACTACCTACAATGTAAAACAAAATTCTTGAAAATCTAGCGATTTAAATTTTTTTTTTTTAAATTGAATAACTTTAGACAGAATGGAGCTAAAAGCTTCATTAAACGGTTAATCCATGATTTTCGAAGCGCAAAAAATGAAAAATACTTAAATTATTAAATATTATAAAAACGAAAAAAATATACGAAAAAAACGATTTTTTCAAAATTAATAATTTTTTTAAATTGAATAACTTTGAATAGAAGTGAGCTAGAAGATTCATTAAACGAACAATCGATGTGTTTTTATAGAGGAAAAAAGATAAAATATTTACTCTTTAACTTTTCATAAAAATGCTAAAAATATTTTTAAAATACGATTTTTTCGAAATTTTAAAATACGAAAAAAATATAGTTATAATTGAACAACCGGGTTCAAACTCATATCATATTTTGACACCCTGTAAGCCCTATAATTTGGTGAAAAAATGATGGATCTGCCTTTTATAATTTCTGAAATATTCGTCGAAACGAAATGTGGAAACACACACACACACGGACTTATCGTAAAAACGTGTTTTTTGGGTTCCTGAGGTCGAGAAAAGTTGAGAAATGATGATAACTCAAAATCAAATTTTTGGGTGTAAAATAAAACTTCCTTTATAAGGAAGCAATATCACTTGGATTGCTTCTATAACATTTTATTCGTGCTTAAAAAACTAAAAAACATTGAAAAATGAATTATCTGATTCTTGGAAACAAAAAAAGTTACGATTTTTGTTAATTCCATATATTTATTTTAATATGTGTCTCTGAATTTGTTTGTTTGTTGCAATTAATTATTCAGAGGAAATGAATTGAAATATATAGGTGAAGAAAATCAGAGTGAATAAATTGTATTTCAACTAGAATAAAGTTTATTCAAAAATGAGACAAACTGATACACTAAAATGATTTCGCGTTTCGCGAGGTTGAAATTAACAATTTACAAGTATAAGAAAGATCTATAGAGATCTTCTCCTTTGGAGAATTTTAAGAGATCTGATCTGTTGAGCGAGATTATCCTAGGTAGGAAGGAAAAAAGGACGGAGAAAAAGAGGAAGTGCCAAAAATTTGGAAATTGGAATGTAGAAGTGGTAGTTTTAATTGGTAGGGAATACCAAGGGTAGGAGTTATGCGTGTAATGTGAGGATGTAGTAGTAAGTACCTAGGCAACTCATTTACGAAAACCTTTTTTCTCGAAGTACAATGGTGCGTCGAAGTATAATGGTGCGATGCGCTTATAAACCGTCCGCAAACAGATGACAATCTGAGAAACCCGAAATATTTTCATAAATTGCCAAGGCTTTTTAAGTTATAAAAAACACACAAGAAAAATCTAAAGTAAAATTATAAAATTAAAGAATTGCTTGCAGATGTCAGGTATGAACCACTAAAGACGACATAAAATTTCCTACGTGCCAAATTTTAGTTTAAAAGGATTAAGTTTACAATTGTACAAAAGTAGCGCTTTGTTGAAGAAAGACATCATAAAGTTATAAATTTTAGGCTGTTAAGTTTTCGAAAGAAAGTTTAATTCAAATATTTAATTTTAAAATGACAAAAGGTAGTTTTTTAAAAAGATTACAATCAAAATAAATAATTAAAGGAAAATGTGAGTCAACCATGTGACGCAACAATTTTTAATATTTTTTAATTGAAAAATTGTCTTTTGAAGAAAACTTATATTATAAAAGATTTGAAGACCAAAAATTTGTTTTATTAGGTCAAAATACGTAAGCAAAATCTAGTCGGGTTTCTGGTTCAGACTACAGTCAGTAGTTCATACCTTGGTTTCTTCCCTCGCTTCTTCCTTGCCATTTTCCTCGCTGTGAGCAAAGCCTTCATTTGGCACCTTGTATCGAAATACACTATTTTAGGTGATCCGTTGGAGAAATTTTGACCCATTTGTTTATGATTTTTGCATATTATAGTTTCTTTTTTGGTGAAAAACGGAAATAATAAAAGTTACTATGAAGAATTGGGAACAAAATGCATTTAAGATCTTAATATAATATAGGATTTTTTCAATCTTTATAATGTTAAAAATACACTGAAAGAATTTCGGGCCGTCAGACGCGCGAAACACCTGAGCAAATGCTATACTTCTGCTTGGCATGTCTGGCGTGCTGGTTCGGCGCATCTGATGCGCGGATTCTGCGCAACTGTTGTGCTATAACCAAGCAGAAGTACAGCATTTGCTAAGGTGTTTCGCTCGTCTGACAGACCGAAATTCTTTCCGTGTATACATCGCTCACTTCAACTTAATTGTACATATAATTTGAAAACATTTTGGAAATTACCTATTTTTATGAACAGTGCAGAAAGTACGTATCTCAGATACTCGTCTGGAAACCATTTATGTTTTGCGTTTAAGTTATAACCTAATTTATGTCTATCTTTATAAATTTCCAGAGGTCAAATAACTTACACGGAACCAAAACTTCCCTGAATATTGCGTATGTTCAAGGAAGTTCTGGAACTTGCATGAACTTCCCTGAACATTCGCAATATTTATAAAAGCTCTGGTGCTGTGTAGGAAGGACATGTAAACATTGAAGTAATTAACATAGTTTACAATATTGATACAAATTAATTTTTGCTTCCTCATAGGGAAGCCTTGTAATTGTGCCGATTTTCGATTTTCCAAAAATAGTATAAATCAATTCATTTTTATCTAAAGAGAATATGGGCGATTCCACGTGAAATTTACATACCACATTTTAAATTTGACCAAAACTATTTTTTTTCCATTCTTTATATAAAAAAAATGTATACGTATTTTTTCATTTTTTGTTTAGTGTCCAAATGCCTGAGTTATGAATTTTCAAAATTTCGATTTTTTTAAAGATGAACCTATTTTCAATAGCTTCTAACTTTAAAACTATTGAATATACAAAAATTTCGCAAATAGAAAAAAAATTTCTTTTTCCCTCAACTTTTGAACAATATTAACGAAAAAAATGTTTTTTGAATTTTTTATAGAAATTTATTAATTTTTTATAAACAATTTAAGTTTTT
>WNHD01008457.1:11123-25218 GCA_011057455.1 Ganaspis sp. Gsp50
AAGAAAGTGGATGTACATTATAATTATTTATAACTTTATTTTTAAGATTGAAATCTAGTCTCAAATGATAATATATTGTATATTTTTGTTTAATTTCAAATAAAGCGCACTATTTTGATTATTGTTAAACGAGAGCAGTTTTTTTGGTCTAGCGTTTTCCGTTTGGAGCAGCCTAAAAAAGGATATTAAACAATATGTAATAATTGTTTAAACTTTAAATGCTCTTTTACATTATATTTTCGCATCACTTGTATTTTAAGAACTTTCTTGTATGAAAAAGTTTATAAATATTCGAGTATAGACTTTTAATTTATCTAGCAGACGACGCAATCAGCACGTGGAAGAGTCGTAAAAATCGTCTGCTCTCTACTATGCAACTCAAAATACCAACTCAAAAACAATCTTCTTTAATTATTATTTTGGTTATTTTATAGAAAATAGCCATATTACTATAATTATTCGAAAATAAAAGACACATAATTTATTAAAACTGTCCATTTTTATAACACTACAATCAAATACTCAAGGCATTTAGATTATTAAAATGTTTCGAATTTGACCGGAAGTTGACCTTAACCTTAACCTAATTTAAATGCCTAATCCTAGCCGTTCCTATCATTAAAAAGTAAATTTTTGTAAATATACAAAACGTTTCTAAAATAAAAGCAACTTCAATTGTGAAAATTAAAATTACGATATTTCTTTTCTGCAAAAAGATTAATTAAAAATGAAAACAAATACAGAATACTTTTTTATCGACAAATTACACTATATCCTGAAGTGCCCGTGTATGACAGACGTGTTATAAAAAACAGTTGACAGCGGAAAAAATTGGCCGATATGGCCGTATATAATATTTTCTTCATTCGTAGGTGTTTGTCAGTAAGTGGTAAGCAAATTTTTTACATTAATATATCATAAAATTTTCGATTTCAAGTAAAGTGTTTACGTCGCTCAGTGCGGGGTGAATCGCCATTATTCATAACAAAGTTAATCGTGAAGTGGATATTTTTAGTTCAAAACTTTTAGTATTCTGTGTTTTAAGCTTTATAAACAGTAAATTATTACATTAACAACGACCTTATGTGTTAAAAAAGCAACATTTAAAACTGAAACATGAACTACTTGCAAGAATGTCAAAAATTGTGCAACTTCTAAATTTTACAGCAAGTGCATAATTATATGTCACAGAACGGTAAATATATCAAATCTGCTTTATTTCGAAATCTGTCATATATTAAATATTTCACTAAATTCAATGCATGGTAAATTTTAGATGAATCACTGATCAAAATTTGAATATAACATTTCAGTGACATAACCTCAAAATGAGTGATCATTGTACGGAAATACCGGCTTCTCTCACCCATCAAATAAAAAATTTACTGCTTGGAGATGATCCTACAAAAGCCGTGGAACTCCTCAGTGATGATACTTATCTGGAGGCGCTCAAAGATTCATCCTGGAGCATCGTAGATATTGTAACTTCCAATTTGACAATTGAAAATGCAACAAAAAATGTACCTTTATTCAAAAGTTGCGAAACTATTCTTTGTGTCATGTCAGAAAAATGCAAACCTTCCGAAACAATTTTGGAATTGCTTGAACACATGGAGAATGAAGAAAATGATGTCAAATTCTGCGCTTTATTAAAGCCATTAAAGCAAAGTTTGGAGAGGCTAGAAAACAAAAGTAAATGTTTTGATTGGTGTATGAACACGATAAAATCCTACGTTGAAAATCTTCCATTTCCTGAACAAGCATCACCTGCAGAAGAAGCTGATCTAAAATTAAGAGAAAACCGAATTATTGACGTTTACACGGAAATTTTATCATTCTTGAAACCTTTCGTCGAAGAAGTATCCGTTGATAAAAAAGACAGCGATTTTAAAAATTATTTGCTAAGTTTACTTCTTTCGTTGCTAGGAACTCCCTTTTCTTACTTACCACTAAGTTCACAATCAGAAGCTATTTCCGAGTCCATAGTAGACTATATTTGTAAACTGACCGAAGATTGCTTTCGATTTGTTTCAATCGTCGCCGACCGAGATAATCAAGATCACAAATTACTCGACGAAGCCTCGAATTCTCACCTTTTTGAATCTACGTGCCAAGTTTCCGATGTCGCTTACGCCAATTTCTATTACTCCTTAATGACAAATAAGAACTTTCAAAACAAAATCCAAGATTCTGAATCCATTCTGCTCAATTGTTTGTATCTTGCTTGTAGCTTCCTGGAAAACTGTGAATTAGTTTTTGTTTCTAAGGGTTTGAGTCTCGTCGAATCGGTTTTACTTCGAGCGAAACAATTTTCTTTGCGCCAACAAGAATTATCGACACATTTAAAACTATTTTCTTGTTTAACGCAGATAATGATTTACTGTGAATCTACCAAGGAACGAAAAAGAGCTCTGGAGATTTTCAAAAACTACGTGGATTTGTTCACAATGGAAGCGAGATATCAAGTGATCTTAGAACTCTATAAAATGATTAAGCATTCTGGACTTTTGAGCATAATTAGCTTGATGGTGAAAAATTCAATTATCAAGTGCCTTGAGGAAAATCCACCTTCTCCTTATTTTCTTGGGCCGAAATTGCACACTCTACTTTCCTCGATTTGTGAACTAAAACACGGATGTATGACAGATTTGGTAGAAATCGCAGAAGAGATTATAGCCGCTTTGAATTTGATCAGATATCTGGCGATTAGAGACAGTGATAACGAAACTGGCTTCTGGGACTATGCCAAAGTTCTCGAGAAAAAGTATCTCAAGGAATTGAGAACTGGAATTGATTTAAGTCGTGCTCATTGGAAATTGAAATTGAAAGATCTAGAGGAAAGGAAATCGAAAAAGAATTCAAAGACAACTGACATCAGAGCGGAGGAATTGTCCATAAGAGTCGGTGGCGAAATTTTACCAATGATGCCTCTTGAAGAGAAAATTATGTTTTCTCATCAGGCTTTAAATGCCTTCGACATGATGGAAAGTGTATTAGTTAGAGTAAACGAGTGTCTGGAAAGCCATCGTCTAAAGTCGCGTTAAATTGAAACATTTTATTGTAAGCAGTAACACTAAACTTTAAAGCAAAATCAAATTTTTAAGTGCACTGATCAAATTTGTATTTTATGTATTTTGCAAATAAAAATTTGTAAAATGATTGCAAGTTTTATTCAATTCCTGTTCAGTCGATTTAAGTTTGATTTAAAATTAAGGTCTATAAATCAATTTTCATAATTTAATAATTAATTTTATTAGTGATTTCCATTTTAATTTTATGTTATTTGCAAAAAAGCAAATTTATTTAAAAACGAAAAGTTCTGAGAGGGATTTCAATCGATTCTTAACTTTTTTGAAAAAGGAAACTATTTTGAATAAGAAAACTATTTTGAATAAGGAAACTGTTTTGAATAAAAAAACTATTTTGAATAAGGAAACTATTTTGAATAAGGAAACTATTTTGAATAAGAAAACTATTCTGAATAAGGAAACTATTTTGAATAAAAAGACTATTTTGAATAAGAAAACTCTTTTGAATAAGGAAACTATTTTGAACATAGAGCATATATTGGTCATATTCTATTTTATATCGGTAATACTAGAATAATAATAATAACAATAATTTATAATAATCATTTATAATAGTAGTGTTTTTTTACATAATATTTTTTAGGTTTCAGAAATCTCTGGACGTCAAGAACTTTACTTTCCGCTGAGTCGCAAAATGTTTCTGCCGAGGAAAGCGGTTCAAGTAGCGAAAGTGAAGAAGAGTACGAAAAAAACATTCAGTCAAAAATTCTAAATGCATCACTAAAATTTGTGCCTAATTACGGATGGAGTCAACAGGCGATCAGTGCAGGTGAACACAAAACAAAAGTGCAATTAAAAAACGCATTCACTAAAAAATAAGAATATTTTCTTTCTAATTTCATTTCATTTGACTATAAAATTAATTAAATAAAAGAAGGCAATGAGGAAGCAATAAATGAAGTTAAATGAAGTTATTATTTACTTCATTTATTGCTTCCTCATTAAATAAACAAATGAAATGAATAAAATAATAACTGTTATTTAATGTAATAAAGGCGCGGAATCGATTGGATATCCAGGAGTTATTCATGGGATGTTTCCAAATGGAGGAGCGGAATTGGTTTTACATTTTTATTCCTCCTGCAATCAACAATTAAATAGAATGCTAAAAGATAAGGCTTTAGCAATCGAAGCTGAACCCTTGGCAAAAAAACCAAAGCCTGAAATTCAAGTCCGAGATGCTATGGAGAACAGATTAAGAATGTTAGTTCCTTATAAAAAATCGTGGCCTCAAGCGATGGCCCTTATGGCTCTGCCTCCAAATGTACCAAAGTCTTTAGCAAATATTTTAACATTAGTTGATGATATTTGCTATTATGCTGGCGACAGATCTGTCGATGTAAGTTGATTTATGTTATATTTCGTTGACTGATTATTATATTATAAAAATTTATTATTTATTAATATTTAGATTTATTTATTATTAATATTTATATTTATTTATTATTAATATTTATATTTATTTATTATTAATATTTATATTTATTTAAATTATTTTCATTTAATTATTTAAATGATTATTATATATCGTTTACTAATTTTATGTTTCTTTTAATAAGTTTATGTTTATATTTTAAATTTCGAGGTTAATCTTCTTTTGAGAAACTTCAGAAGAATAATTTCAATATCTTAAGAACGTTAATTTGTTGCAGTTTAATTGGTACACGAGAAGAATAGTTTTAGCGGGCATTTATAAAACTACTGAACTGTATTTGTTACAAGACAACAGCGAAGATCATAAAGAAACTTGGAAATTTCTGGAAAGAAGAATAGAAGACGCTATTCAACTTCGAAGAGTCCTTTCGATTCCGAGCGATATGCCTCCACCAGATCAAGCTTTTAGCAAAGCTTCTGCAGCTTTCACGACGGTAGGCTTTCATTTTTTTTGCTCAATCATTAAACTGTGTTTTTATTAATTTTGAAACTTTAAATAATTACTATTCTTTTAATAGTAATTTAACAATTATTGAACAATCAATTCCTCATTTTAAATATAATTAATTGTTTTAATCTATTATTATTACTATTTTATTTTTTAAATTAAAAATTGTTAACAGAATTTCAATTTCTTTTCCAGGCGCGAAATATACTTGGTCTGAACTGGAATAGGTAAACTAAAATAGTATAAAAATTCCTAGATTTGAAAATAACTGTTCACGTTTTTTGTTAAAAACTGTTTATAAAAAAATGGTTTTCTTTGTAAAAAGTAGATATACACTTTGTCGGAAGATTTGAGTATTTTTTGAAAACACGACTCAGTCTTAACATATTTATTTAATTCCATAATTGATTTGCTTACAATTGTACTTGAGTAAGTCAACAGTATTAATTGATATAGTGAAATTACATTCAAATTATGGAACTTTAATCACCGGCGATAAAACAATTACTCTTCTAAAACATTGTTTTCTACTTTGGAAATTTATTAAATGGTTTCAACATACACATTCTACTCATTCATTCATTTCCTTATTCTCAGTTTGGTTCAACATTTTTTATATCTTTAATTACTACAGTTTCAAATTTTCCAACGTATCTGTCTAAAACTATTACAAAACCATTCATTTCTATCGAAAAATGAAACGTTAAGTTTCCAGGATAATAAAAATCATATATTTTTAGGAAATATTCTTTTGAGCATAATTTGAGTTTTCTAATAGAACTTTTCGAGGCTTTCTAACAGAGCCTTTCAATTTGAGACAATTTTTTTGACAAAAGGTTGAGAAACATCTCTTTTGACTAAAATTTGAAACAGCGTTAATACGTTCAAAGTTGAGTTAGTTGAATATCAAAAATTGATAATGAATTAAAAATTGATAAGAAGCCTAAAATTGATAAGAAGTCTAAAATTGATAAGAAGTCTAAAATTAAAAAGAAGTATAAAATTGATAAGAATAGTGATGAAAACGGAATAAATCTAACTATTAAACTTTAAAAATTACATAATCAACAAATTTACAATTTTGTTTAAAATTTCCTAAGCTACAATAAAAAATTCATAAAATTTGTAAAAACCTAATTTCGACTAAATTTCAATAAAATCTATTTAGAAATTATTTAAAGGCATGGTTATTGCCACTTTTTAAAACTACTTGCAAATATCATTCAATGGTTAAAAATATCTTATTCTACCCCAAGAAAAACTCTTTTACCTAACGAAATATTTCTACTAGTTTGAACTGTCTGACCTGAACATACAAAGCAAAGTTTTGATAACGTAATTTTACTTCACTTTCCGTTGTTTTCATAGTCACCGAATTTCTTCTAAAAAATAATAAAAAATTGTTTTTTCAAATTTACGTGAAATTTAGTGAAATTACGTAATCAACGAATGTTTTATAATTCAGGAAAAATTTACTATTTTGAAGCACAAGCATTGGAATTAAAGCACTTTTTTAAGAATAAAATTTAACTTCAGTTTAAAATTTAACATTTTAAAATTTATCATTTTAAAATTTAACATCTACGTGAAAAAACAAATTCTACAACTAAAAGAGCCTCAGTACTAAAAAAGAATGGGAATCTAGGAAAATATCGAGCAAAATAGTCATTCAACTTTTTTGCCATGAAAATAGTACTTTTTTCATTTATCACATTAGTAATACGCTTCCTCGATGTACTCTCTGATAGGTTTTGGTAAAGGCAGCTTGTGAATATTGTCCAGTCTTGTATTTTGTCGAATCACGAAGCGACATAGATACTGTAGACTTCTTACTTGCGTAAATCGACTCACCGGTTTCGTCAATCTCACAGGAAACGAAGGTTGTGCAGGATTCCTCGATCGAGAGTAGCAAAAAATAGCAGATTGACTACAAGTCATGGAATGATTAATTAAATCAATAACAGACGTATATCCTTGATTTTCTGAATGATTGCACAATGAAAACAGCCCACTACTATATTCAATTCGCGAATGACGAATTTTTCCCGATGACTTGAAACTCAGGGTGAGCAAATATCTAGAAAGAGAACATCTCAGTAAACATTTTCAAATTTATAATTTGAAAAAATACTATTTGAAAATGTTGAAAAGTACCTGTGATCTGAAGAATCTCTGACCAAAAATGCGCCATCTGGTTCGGATAATAATTTTGAATCGGCTTCATCTCGAGAAATCGGTCCCCAGTACCATCCATATTTACTAAGTTTTGTTAATTCTTCGGTTAAGGTAACTTTTGTACCGCTTTTGCCTTCGGAGTCTTTATTTAAATTATCACATTCTTTATTGTTTTCTGTTTCTTTTGGTAATTCATTATTCGAGACGCTGGATTCTCCTTGCTCTGGATTAGATAAAGAAAGTTCGTTTCGATTTTTTCTTGATCCTGAATTTGTTGAAACAAATTGAGAAGTGACTAATTCGTTGAACCTTGGAACTCGTTCTTGTTCTGTTCCATTTTGTCCATTGCATACCACAGCAGCAATGTAGGAATTCACAGGATTGTTTGAATTTGTTACCTCGTGACTTTCGATCTGTCCTTGAATTTCTACTGGACTGTCTGAAGAATATTTATTTGGTGTTTCGTTGTTCAATTCTGCTATTTTAATCTGAAAAAGATTTTAACTGTTTTAAAGAAACGGAGATGAAGAAACTTGTTAATTCTGTACAAAGTTTGGGCAAAGTAAAAATGAACTAAATTAGAACTTTGTATTAATATTATATTATAACTCTGTAAACTACACATTTCTTGGAGATTATATAATTTATTGTTAATATTTACCTTTTGTCTTGATTTAGTTGGCAATAATTTACGAATTTGCAATTTCTTTTTAATATTTTTGAAAAAATCAGAGTTTTTTCCAGACAGTTCGCCTTTCCCGTCAGATCTGATTTTTTCAATGGATTCGCAACTTTCCTCAATTTTTGATGAATTATCCTTTCGACTTTTTAGATGGAAGTTAAAATACTTTCCACTTAATTTAGATAATTTCGAATCTCCTGTGACACTTGAGCCAACTGCGATTGACGTTTCTTCCGAATTGGAATTCAACATTTTCAGCAAATTGTCAGGAATTAGGTTAGAATGAATTATTCACAGCAGGTTTTCTTGTTTCGTTTAACTCAAAGTATTCTGTATATTTTTGTAAATAATGCAGAAATCACAAAATTTATTGTATTTTTTATATGGAATCATTTGGTGACGATTCTTAAGATTTAATTATTAAAGTTTAAACAAATAACAATAACAACAGACCAGCAGAAAACGATCAACCTTTGTAAACAACCACGAAGTATAGAAACATTGTAGAAACGGAACTCCCGTCTCATGTTTTACTATTAACAGCGCCCTTGTGCTCAATATTGTAACCACTGGACTCAAATTAATTTTGTAAATTGTAAAACAAATTGTGAAATATTGTGCATTATACGTAGAAAATTTAATAGCATAATAAGAATTTTATCAATTGAATTGAAGGGAGATAATTTTCATTGTTCTAATTAAATAAATTAATGCTTTTCAATTTACGAAATTTGAATAATTACTTGTTTGCCGCGCATTTTGTTTGTCGTGTGCTGATTGGTCAACTACCTAGCAGAAGACTCGACGCCATTTTGATTTTTTTGACAGCTGGACAAATTTGCGGATTTTTGACAGTTATTTGACAGTTGAGAGGTTAATGATAATTATAATACTTACGTTAATTCCAACGTTAATTAATTAACAAAGTTGTATATAGGAAAATAAATAAGAAGCATGAAATTGTATTAAACGATTTATTTAATCATGTATGTTTTTGTGTGTAAATTGGCTTATACATTCATTCTACATGAAATTATAAATGTCGCATCAGGTTATAACATACAATTAGTATATATGTAAATAATATACTAAATGTATGAATATTAAATTGTGCACAAAACTGGAATAACAGTGTAAATGATGAGAAAATTAAAATTTTATTCACACTGTACTTGTGTTTCTTGAAAATTTGTTTTTTTGGACACAAAAAAATGTTAGTATAATATATGTCACACTCGCTTTTAACAAATTAATTTTGGATTTATTTTTAACACTGTGTGGATTAAAGTTTGATTTTCATCGAAATGACTAAATTTTTTAAATAATTCTGATATGTTATTCTATTGAAATTTTGTCTAGACAATTTTAATTTTCCCATCATCCACATATATTTTATGTAAATGTGATTAATGCACTGGGCACATTATTATTATATGCGGAGCACATACACATAAATCTTTCGATTATTTATGCATATATGGAACAGTATAACAGTTGCAGTAATTGAAAGTAGTAATTGTTTATTAATGAAAATAAGTGCTCTAACTCGTATTTTTATCACTGTTAGTAGAAATCGATATTTTCATAAAATTACTTAAACTCTCGTAGAAAATTATTTCATGAAATTAAAAATATACAAATGAATTTACTAAGCAACAGTTTTCAAACGATATAAAGAGTAACATGAAAAAGTACAGCTTTTTTTCAAGTAAATGCACATTTTTATAAACATTTCTGTCACAAAATATTATCTGCAATAAATATAGTTCTATTTTGTCTGTTATAACAGATTGCATCTTATACATTATTTTATTATTGAAACACCAAATTTGTAAAACATTAATTCGTAAAATGATTTACAAGATCATTCAAATTTTTGCAAAGAGAAAATTGAATACAATAAAGTAATGAATCGATAATAAAATTTGCATATGATTAGTTCGATCAATTAAATTGTCTAAGACAATTAAAATTTAAAGTAATATTTGTTATTCGTGTGGGAGTGTTCTACACCGTAAAAATGACTTTTTCGAGTGCCTTTTCAATTCATTCAGACGTTCCTACTATTTACATTTTTCAGATTTTTCCAGCCAAGAATAAAAAAAATTTTTTTTTTCTTGACTCGAATAATTCTTTTCCTTATTGCTATTTTAATCGATATATTTACAACAATTTAGTGCTATAATTATAATTTATTGGATTCTTTCCACTTCTATATTATTCTGTTGTCTCGTCTTTCGTTATTCGGCAATATTATAATTTATTTATAACTACGTACATTAATCATATGAGGAGTTATTTAAATAATACATATTCTGTTTATTATCTATTATTAAAATTGTCCCTGAAATTTGATGTCACTTAAATGTATAATCAATTGTAACTTTAAGTAATTTAATTATCCGCCAGAATAGTTCAATAGCCGTTCGAATATTTTCAATTAAAATTTATTTACAGTGGCGGAAAAATTAGTACCAATTTTACTCATTTAGTTCTTCAGAATACTTTACAATTCCTGGAATATTCTTAGAATATCTTTGAATCTCTTTGAATCCATAGAATTCTTTATAATCTTCTAGAATCCTTTAGAATTATTTATAATCCTTTAGAGTCTTTTAGAATTCTTCATCATCCGTTAGAAATCTTTTAGAATCTTTTATAATATTTTAGAATTCTTGAGAATCCTTTAGAATTATTGAGAATCCTTTAGAATTATTGAGAATCCTTTAGAACTCTTGTGCAAACTTTAGAATACTTAAGAATCCTTTAAATTTCTCGAGAATCTTTTATAATCCTTTAGAATGCTTGAAAATCCTTTAGAATGTTTGAAAATCCTTTAGAATTTTTGAGAATCTTTTAGAATTCTTTAGAATCTTTTATAATCTTTGTCAGAATGTCTTAGGGTATCTTAAAGTATCTTATAAACTAAAAGAAATTGTCCACAACTGACTATGTCGTAAATGAACTTTGAAAAAGAAATAATTGTTACTTTTGTGTGATTTATAAACAAATGTTGAATTATTTAGTACTTTTTAAAAATTCTTAATATCTTTAAAAAACGTTTTAGAATTATTATTATCATCATAGATTGTTTTCAAAAGGATTCTTATTAAAATTCCCTCTTCATTGTGAATTCAACAAACTTCATTTTTTCATGTTAATAACAATATAATTTATTTTTCAGAGATACTGACTAAACTAGTCTTCAATATTTCACGCATTGCAGCTATTTATTTTTACTTTTCGAATTCTCGAATGTAATAATTCACTTGTTTTGGATAGATAAATAATTTGAGTAAAATTCTATTGGCAATAATAAATTTAACAAACATGAAATATGAATTTGAAAATGCAATAAATTGAATGTAATGCATTCTGATAATAAATGGAATTTAATGCATTCTGATAATAAATTGATAATTAAAAAGAAGTTTTGAAAATCATGAATAAAAATCCAATTCATGATTAATAGGAAATTTGAAAAAAAATATATTCAATCCAAAAGAGTGAATTTTACTTCAAGGTACTCAAAAAGAATATCTTTTTTATAGAACAAAATTTTTGTTTATTATAATTATATAGTTTTATGTATTTTCTGTTTTGAAAAAAAAACATTTGCAATTAAGGAATTCTCTCAAAGAAGCTTTCATAAATGTTTTGTTTGAGTTAAAATTACTATGTGATTTGTAATAAACAATATAAGCGACTTATATGTAACATTATTAGCAATATATTGTACATTATTATCAACTTATATTTAACAATATTTGCAAATTATATTTAACAATATCTACAACTTATATTTAACAATATCTGCAACTTATATTTATCAACATATGCAACTTATTTTTAAAAATATCTTCAACTTATAATTAACAATATCTTCTATTTATAATTAACAATATCTGCAACTTATAATTAACAATATCTGCAACTTATAATTAACAATATCTGCAACTTATAATTAACAATATCTGCAACTTATAATTGACAATAATATGCAACTTATCATTAAAACCTCTTTGTAATTTACAGATTTTACTATATTATAAAATTTAAAATAAACTTTGCATATCGTAATTTATAATCGTTGATTTATAAATAATTTAAAAACTTTTCAAGTTGAAACTTTCTGAGCATGGCATTTTTATTTTTTATACTATGCATATAATTGACTTTTCTAGTTTTTATTTAGTTATATCTTTTGTTAAGTAAATTATTCATTGACCCAAAAGCTATACAGTAAAAAAATTATTTGATGGGTCGATAAAGAATTATAAATTTTAGTTTTTGTAAACATAGTCAGAAATGGATATAATATTGCTTTTCCTATTAAAAAAGAGTCACTTTCTTGTTTTTGGCATAAAAATGCAAAAATTTTATGTTCTAAATGCCTGTAAAAAAATTTTATTTTCTCAATACATTTTCTTGATAAATACAATTACAATTCTGGACGATAATCAAGTGCATTACATTATGTTGAGGGTGCTTTGCGCACATCAAGCTCGTTTTGTAAAATACATTCTTTTCAACTATCTATAAAATTTTATGATTACAATTTTTCACGTTACTTTACAATTTCACCTCGACTTAATGTTTTCATATAACAATAATTCAATGTTCTCTGTACAAATTCTACTAGTTTATGAAGTTTGTACATTCGTTAAATTTCTCTTTTTCTTCACAAGACTGAGCTTTTTCGTAAAAAGATAATTAATTTTTCGAACTTGAAATATGAATTTCCTTTCTTAAAATGTTTGAAAGTATGATTTTAATAATTTTATTGCATAATAAGGTCTTTATAATAAAGTCTTTTTAAGCAAAGAATTAATATTGCTTGTAATACATTTCTTTGTATTAAAGAAAGTTTTCTTAGAATAAATAAAGATTTCTTTAATGTAAGAAAAACATTTGATAAAAAAAATAAAGAAAATAAATAAATACAAATAAATACAAATAAATACAAATAAATACAAATAAATACAAATAAATACAAATAAATAAAAATAAATAAAAATAAACTAAAAATAAAATCATAAGTTTACGTAAATTTAATAAAACACCAAAATCTTAAAAACAAATTAATTACTAAATATATAAAAGGACGGTAGTTTCGCAGACTTAATGACATTTTAAATTAAAGTGAACTGTCTGTGTTCAATGTATAAACTATTAATTGTTGAATATTCTATTCAGATATAATAATACAAATTATTATTAAATTATTAAGTGATTCAGTCTCGCTGCATGTTATCGATTTAAAAATAATAATTAACATACGTTATGCGCGGTATTAATTAACTAAATGATTCAATAATTTAAAAGTATAAATAATATAATGTAATATTTAATTTTTAAATGTAATGAATTTGTTATAAAACTAATAAACAGAAAAAATAAATATTACCTAGGTTAAAAATGTATTCTTTAAAGCATGTAATTTCAATAAATTTAATATTTATAAATATATTTAATAAAACATTCTGAAATAGTATCCCGATTTCTTTAAGTGTTAAAAACTTGACATTGTATAATAATTTCGTCCCTCGATTATTATTTTCTACCGCTGATTGTATATTTTCTTTACAAACCCTTTATAATTATACCTAGAAAGATTTCTTTACAATTCTTTTTTCAATTCTCCTTTTAGCTCCTTATTTTTCAATTCTTTATATTTTTAAATGTCTTTACAATTATTTTATTCAATTTTTTATTTTCCAATTCTTTATTTGTCAATTCTCCATACTAAGTTCTATTACTTTCTCAATTATTTACTATTTCCATTCGTTACTTCTTCAATCCGTTATTTTTTCAATTCTTGACTTTTTCAATTCTTTATTTCATCAGTTCTCTATTCTTTCAATTCGTTATTTTTTCAATTCTTTATTTCATCAGTTCTCTATTCTTTCAACTCGTTATTTTTTCAATCCTTTATTTCTGCATTTCTTAATTCTGTTAATTCTCTATTTTTTCAATTATTTATTTTTCAGTTGTTAATTTCTTCAATTTTAAATATTAGAAAATTTTAGTTCAATTTAAAGAAATATTTCCTAGGTTTCTTTTGTTCTATTATACATCTATTTTACAATTTGGACAACATTTTTTAAATTACACTATCTTATAATTTAAACAAGTAATGCAGCCAAATATAATTGCTATCAGTGTAACAAAATTTTCGGAAGTATTTCGAATTCCACTTGAGCTTCTTGGTATATGATTTGTGGTAGGGGATTCACCGTGCTTACGATTTAATGTAGAATTTTTTTC